>JAJLSF010000427.1:0-29431 GCA_030567395.1 Citeromyces hawaiiensis
GTTGTTTGTTTGTTTTCCCTCGAGCATAATATCGTACAAACTGAAGCAATGCCCTTCTCATTCTTTTTTTTTTTTTGCACTCTGAAAAATATGCAGGTGCGATGAAGCCTCGGAGCTTATAACCTCGAAAAGTCATCATACGTCTTTTATGTAATACCATTGTCTATATGGGATGAACCCTATCCTATATTTTGAAGATTTGATAAAACCCTCACCTTTTGATGCATTTTGGAGGTTTCTTTCCTTGGGAAACCCCGAAAGATTTATTATTTGTGTTGGAGAGTGAGTATTACTATACTACTAACTAAATAGATTTATACCGTAAAGCCAGTCTGTGGTCCAACAAAGTGGATCGGATTCATGAGGCACGACGCCTGTTTCCATATATAGAGGAAGCGCAAGCTACTTTATGAGAGAGAGCCGATCTGAGCATCTATCCGTTCTCCTGTTTTGCACAAGTCCATTAATTGATCTGCTCCACTGCAGGATGCATTGCGTGCTGCAGAAGACCGCATAGAAATCCTACAAAGGATGTTGCGAAGGGGTAAGGGTCGCAACATGACCGCCCCAGAGGCCAGTTGGCAACCCGAACCTCCTGCGGGTGATATTGTATATCGAGGTACTGCTCGAGTTGTTGTAGGTAGTGTTATACTGCTGAGATCTCCCTCTCGGAAGAGTGGATAAGACCTCGTGCTTGTTATCTATGCAAGACAGAAAAAGATCTGCATGATAAGAGGCAACGTGCATTATCAGGAATGATGTGACGGTGATCTATGCAGATAGACTCTGTTGAGCTCTAGACTTTAGCATTTGTTGGGTAAAGGAGGAAATGGCAGCTGTCAGACATGGTAGGTATAAAAGGAGAGGGTTCCGTGCTTTATGGATATCAAAAAAAGGTATTTCAGAATACCTACAAGGTAATTTAGAATACGTGCAAACAATTGCTGTTTATAAAGATTTACACCCGCTTTAACATTCACTTTTCCTGACAATTTGTGTAATTGAAAAATATCGAGAAGCAATCTTTGATTCATTTTCCAGGATCTCTGCGGCCCCCTAGCTCTAAGGAGTTCAGAGCATAACTGACAAGGTTTGTCAAGCAAAGAAGCTACCTGCTTGATATCACCAAAATCACCAAACCTATTTGGTAAAGCCGCCAGTGGGGCTAATACTCACAATGTTGAGAAGTGGCCAAAAGTTTTGAGGTGCTCTTACTCGTTTCTGGAGGTGTCAATCTCACGTTGAAGGAACCTGTGATCCTTCAATCTAAAAAAAGTCTAACAATAAGAGTGGAAACAGAGAGAGGCTCCTTATTGAACGGAAGTGACTTCGTCTCAAAAGGGAAATGTCATCTCCAACGACAAATATTCTCATGCTAGCCAAGCTTCAAAGGAGCAATGGAACAAAAGAAGAAGTAGATACTGCGGGAACCTGTAAGAATGAATCTGGCGGTGTTGAGGACTTAGACGAGGGGTGTCTAGAGGTTGTTGAACAAATAAATTTACTTTCTCTTTCAGAATTTACTTTCTCTTTCAGCCATGATATGTCTTTCTTCATCAACACGATGACAGTTGATGCAGAAACAAGCGGGTACATCAGCAATCTGGCGCAGGGATCGAGCCGACGGAAGGTATTATAATTGTTGCGCTGCTTTTTCGATGTGAGGCGGACTCTGCATGAAGGTGGTATCTGTTTCACCCACATTGGGTGGCACTACAATGAAGATTCTATCAACAGGTGGAATAATTTTCCCCGTACCTTGATCAAAGACTTCTCACTTTTCCATCCTTTCGCCTACGAAAGATCTTCTAGCTAGAGTTCATCGAGAACAGAATTATCACTTCGAGTGGGTTCGATTTCAGACAGAGGGGACGAGTGTATATGAAGCGATCTCCTTTGCTCTTGACAAAACGCAGGAAATTTGGATACAAAAAGTTACGCGTCTACACCTCTCTAGATCTATACCTAGTATTCACCAATATCGCGATGTAGATAGCTGCCTGAAAAAATTACTCCTCTAAAAGTTACAGGCTGCTGTCGCAAGATCAAGATGAAATCGCTACCATGTGGTGAATACCACCTACACCCCCCACCATTATCTCATTGGAAATAGCCGCTTACCAAGAGCAAATTTATAACCAGTCTACTATAATGACACCTACCCTTTAAAGAGTTCCCCCAGCTTAAAGATCCCGTCTATATATCCGTAGACCGAACCACCACATCCTTACCCCACAGTGCCCACTTTTCACCATGGCATCGGTAGCACAATTACTCGACAAGCTCAAGGTTCATTCTGAGCAGGACGATCACGTGGAGGCATTTGAGACGGGATCGCGTCTTTTACAAAAAGAGTCCGTCTCTCAAAACGATAAAGAAACTGGCAATGTGCTTAGAAAGTGTTTAGTTGCACTCATCAATTTGGACAAATACGAAAAGGCATTCCATTTGATGCAAAAATACAAACCTAAAGCGGATCCCTCAATCTTTTCCGTCGAAGAAGCGTATATTTACTACCGTCTGGGAAAGGACGAAAACTTGGCCAAATTGTACGAAGAGAACAGCTCCAATCGCGGAATCAAACACATTATCGCACAGTCGCTTTACAAAAAAGGTCAATCGAAAGAGGCACTTACTCTTTATCAGGCACTTCTTGAAAATGCCCCGGAAAGTGAATATTCAGACCTTTCCGTAAACGAACGTGCTGTAATCTCACAATGTATGCAAGCTGGGCATTTTTTACCGAATCCAGTGTCATCTTCGCAGCCTGATTCTTACGACTGTCTTTTCAACGAAGCTCTGATTGAAATTTCCAAGTCAGATCTGGAAAAAGCTCTACAACTTTTGCAACTGGCAGAATCAAAGTGCTCAGCCATAGTGTCGAACTTGTCTAAAAAAGACCAGACACTTGAGCTCATGCCTATTCTTCTGCAGAAAGTTTTTGTATTGATACAGCTACACCAAAATGAAGAGGCAAAGAGCCTTCTAGACACGCAGCTGCAAGCACTGCAAAGCTGTAATCTCGACGACAAGCTTTTCAGAACGATCATAGTGAATAACCTCATCTTCCTGCGCGAGGATAAAGAAACTCTGAACCCCAACATTCTTATAAGAGAGCTGGAGTTCCCTTTCCAACTAGAAGACAAAGCTTCGTTTCCTCAAATTGGCATCTTGAAACGCAACGAAACCATCCTTTCTTTTCTAGCCGGAAAAGACGTTGGAAAGTCGTCTTTTTTGGCTTTAAAGTCACTTTATAAAGCAGGAGTAGACGGAGAGGGAACACCAAAAACCAATGCTCGCAAGATGTTCCGCTATGTTATGAACAATGAGACTGACTCATCATCCGCTTTGATGAGTGCTCAAATGTCGTACCAAGATGGGAATCCAGACAATGCTATTTCTGTATTGGAAAAGCATCTCAAGCATGAAAAAACCGAGTCATTAATCTCGTTTCTCTTGTTCTTGTACGATTCCCAAAACATGAAATCTCGCAAGCTGAAAAAGCTGCTGGAACTGGCCAGCGAGGCAGAATCAGAAATTTCACAAAACTTCTCTCTTTGCAAATTTTTGGCGTGCCAGATTCTCTCAATCGACGAGGAAAAGTCAATATTTCTGTTTGAAAAGCTGCTTGAAGCAAGCCCTGACGACCAACTCGTCAATATAGTATTGGGGAAGAGTTCCACAGACGAGCTGACCCCTATAAACGATTTGGTCGGAGATATCGATCCCGCTGCGTTGGTGGAGAATGGCTTGAATGAGCTTGAACCTAGTAAGAAACGTGCAAATGACTCGTCTCAACCTGCTTTAAAGAAACGTCGTGTCAGAAAACCAAGAACAGTTCCCTCATCGGGAAGTGTGGAAAACATAGACCCTGAAAGATGGTTACCTCTTAAGGACCGTAGTTACTACAAACCGAAAAAGTCCAAGAAGTCGCATGCGACTCAAGGTGGAGCTGCCGATTCCGTGACGGAAGAGAGTCTTGCAAGATCTCCCGCACCCTCAGCTCCTGCGGCGAAGAAGGGTAAAAAGAAGGGTAGAAGGTGATGTAGTAATCGAATGAGTTGAATGTATGAGTGAATTTGTGGAACACTGGAGCGAAGCGGAAGTGTGAGCAGATGATTGTTGCATGAATTATGATTTGTTCGAACACTGAGGCGAAGCTGAGGTGTGAGTCCAACCCTCTCATGCGAGCTTCTTTGATGAAATCAAAGGTTAAGCTCATTACAAACTTCTTTAAAAGAGCTACTCCCAGACACCACCTTATAACTCAACCCTCTTATAACATGCATTGTAATGTACAAACTACGTAAATAAAGTATCCTCCTCTCTCAAGTATTCACCAATATCACCCTGTCTGAATGCAACAATAGCGGTGGGCTGCAAATTTCTTGCTTCTGTGGTGGATTTAGCCGATACACCGAATCCCAAAGGAACATCGCCCATAGAGAATATAATAACACCAGCGTGCTCTGGAATATCTTCACTCATTTTGCCAATGTGAGCTTTCAAAACATGATTACCATATAAAAATGGCATCTCCCCATTAGGTTTGATCCATAGTTTATATTTTGCCAGCGATGCTAAATGCGTAAGAGCAGTTATGTGAAGTCTAAATTTGCCCGTTTTGGTGAACTTTCCAAAACAGATTCCAACGGACATTAACTGTGCTCTCGTTACAGAAGTTGCAAGGTTGGCTATTTTATCTGAGACATAGTATACTCTGTCTTTTTGTAGTCTGAAAACGTGTGGGTCTTCCTTGTTGTTAACTAGCGATGCTATGTTTCTTCCGATGTAGTTTGCAAGCTTCTCGAAAACCACCTTTGTTTCTTCTTCAGTGAGAGGTCTCATTCTGGTGGAAAAAAAAAAAAAAAAAAAAAAAAAAACTTTTGAGAGAGTTACTAATATACACCTCGGAGATTAGGTAATCACCGATTTAGCCTCTACAAATGTGCCAAAAAGTAATTTCGTCAGCCAGGTCTTCAATATAAATCTAAAGAAAACAAAATATGAGAAGCATATGTTGGCGAAAATACGGTAGATCTTCGAGTCCATTGTTGCCGGTATACTTGATGTGTGAATGTAACTCTCTAAATATATCAGGCAAGACCAGCAAACAATAGCTCATCACTACATTATGACGGTACAAATTTATCAGCAAGCTACGTCGTGTGTCACAACTGTAAATAATGAGACTCGACTCTGATCTTACTACAACGGAAGGCTCAAGGCCATAGACGGTAGGACCTGGACAATAATTACCTTGCGTTGGTAGACTGCTATACCTCGGCACACTCAATAATGTATTAGCGCCCATATAACTATGCTCTAGGCAATAATGATTATTCAACCGAAAATTCCCTCTCGTTCTCCAGCTACTAACAACTGTATCTCGATTTACTTCGAGGCATCAAAGATACCGGCGACTGCAGCGCACAACCAGCAACAGGCCGCGGTGCGAACACCCTCTTTTGTGCGTACTTTGAATGTGAAAACGCCAGGTATAGAACTTGCTCCCATTAGTAAATCATGGCTGAATATGATATAGTAACAGAGAGACACAATGAGATTGAACTTCGATTACACGGAGAGGGGAAGGGGGGCTTTGAATAGCTACTCTTTTCTCAGTGCCACGGGAAGTGAGGTTAATGAAGGGGGATCCTGCCCTTTTTACCTAGTTCTCAATAGGTTGACTGATAGCTGGAGAATGTTTATATTGCTGTGACTTCATTTATGAAACCACTGGAGGTGTTGACAGAAATCTCTCAACACCAAAATCTAAAATGGATGCCATCTCAAGCTAAGGTAGACTCAGCCATATCCATTTTCATCAGAGAATTGCGCATAACAAAGTCCTCGGCTTGAGGAGGCATTTGGATGCGACATATGTGCCCATTCGACAACCCCCAATCGACAGAGGACTGTGAATTCTACAAATAGAAAAAGATGGAGAGTGGGTTTTATCGAATAGTATTCATGCAGCTGTAGTCCAGCTCGAGCAGGTGCCACAGGGTGGTTATCACTTTTGGTAATTGTCTTTTTGTCACAATATAGTTATTGGGAGCAATCGTGGAAGCATGAGAAGAGATTGTCTCTTTTTGTTTCTCTCGATTTGATTTTTGCCGCCTTTGAATGGAATCAACTACAACAGAACCAGTAGGAGTTATCGAGCGGTAACCATGAGATAACTCGATGGGTTACCGCTCAACTCCGTGGATATAGGTACAAGGAGAAACATATGCAATGCTCACCACACTACTGTTTTCTCTTCTCTATGCGCCAGTCGCAAATAGCAAAACTCCAGGGGCATTTTGGAAACTTTTCACGAAAAAAATTTCCTAAAATGTCAGATGCTCCAGGCTCTACGGAACAAGACGAACAAACTGCTCAGTCTGTTAACAGAGGGCAGCAAGCCAAGTGGACTAGAGCCCGCAAGGCGGACGCTCCCAGCAAAAGAAACAAGCGGTCGAGGGAAGACTGGGAAAAGGTCAAGGACAAGTGGGTGGGTTTTATTTTCCAGAACATTCTTACTAACAATTCAGCCGTGTTTTAGACAAAGATGGGAACCCTCTTCCAAAAGAGGAAAGAAGACCCAAAAAGAAAGTGGCTTGTTTGATAGGATATTGTGGAACAGGGTATCATGGTATGCAATTTAATCCACCCAACAAGACGATTGAAGGTGAAATTTTCGAGTCTTTTGTAAGAGCAGGTGCTATTTCTAAGGACAATTCAAACGATCTTAAGAAAAATGGATTCATGCGTGCGGCTCGTACTGATAAGGGGGTTCATGCAGCTGGAAACTTGATTTCGCTCAAGATGATTATTGAGGACCCTGACATCTGCCAAAAAATCAATGCTGAACTTCCCGAGCAGATTCGTTTGTGGGGGTTTGAAAGAACAAATAAATCGTTCGATTGCAGGAAGATGTGTTCCTCGCGGGTTTACGAGTACCTCATGCCCACTTTTTGCTTTCTTCCTCCCAAACCTTCATCAAGTCTGGGGAAGCAGATTGAAGAGGCCAAGGTAAATCATCCTGGGGTTACGCGGGAAGACGCGGAAGGGGAAAAATGGTGGCAGGAGATGGCTGAAAAATTGAGGAATGAAGGTATTTCTGCATCCCAGATCGAAGCCGCGCAACTGGCTATAGAAGCGGGTGAGCAATCTCCAGACCACCCGCAGTATGCTATGATTAAAATCATCAAGAGGCTTGAAAACGAACAAAGAAGAGCGTATAGAATATCTTCCGAGAGACTCGACTTGGTCAAACAAGTGTTGAAGTTGTACGAGGGACACCACAACTTCCACAACTTCACTTTGGGCAAGGAGTTCAAAGACCCGAGTGCAGCGAGGTTCATGAAGGAGCTGAGCGTGAGCGACCCCTTTGTCATTGAGGGAACAGAATGGGTCTCTGTAAAAATCCACGGCCAGTCGTTCATGCTCCATCAAATTCGTAAGATGATCGCTATGGCCACTATGGTGGTGAGAACGGGATGTCCCTTACAGAGAATCAACGAGGCGTTTATGCAAACCAAAATTAACATCCCAAAGGCGCCTGCACTGGGCCTCCTTTTGGAGGCTCCCGTATATGAGGGCTACAACTCACGGCTGGCTAGTTTTGGCTACAATGCCATCGATTTCTCAAAGTACGAAAAGGAGATGGATGCCTTCAAGATGAAGTATATTTACGACAAGATCTATGCGGAGGAGGTGCATGACAATGTTTTCCATGGGTTTTTCGGTTTTATTGATGGGTTCAACGGTGGGCCTATTTTTAACTTTTTTACCGCCAACGGTATTGTAGAGGGCAATGATGCTGCTTCCTTGAGGGAGATAGAGGTGCCGAACCAGAAAGAGGAGTCTAGTCTTGTAGATTTATAGAAAATGTGTGAGATTCCCGTAATGGGATGTACACCCAAGTACTTGTATAGACGTTGCACTCTTGTCTGACGAAGAGTGGCTTAAGGTCAACGTTGTAGTCATACAGATATAGTCCTCGGTCTAAGCGGGTATAATCATAAAATACTTCACCAGAGTTACGTTCTTTATCTTACCGCCTGAAGATTCTCGTTTAGTAAAAAGCTAGAGCATCAACCACGAGGAGCAACGGTCTGGTCTATAGACCTTCCCCTTGAACAATTTTACGACATAAGGCTCTCTTTGAAGATCTGTGATTCACTCTACTTGTCGCCATAGGTAATAACTTTGAATTCTTGGTAATAAGGTGTGGGGTCTGTGAGAGTACTTCAGAACGGACGTTCTCGTTCATAAAACCGTAGTGCCTGAGATTTTTTGAGCGGAACATCGATTACGCAGAAATGCTTAGGCGATTGAAAAGCTGGACGGAAGGACGTAATCTCCCCCTTTTAGTTCATAGATGTGTGTCGGCATGGTTCAACCGAGCCCTTGAGGATTCCAGCCTGACTTTGACCGGGGGAAAACTTTACGCTGATGTGAGACCACAATCTCACATTTCGCATCATATTCTCTCTGCGACCACTTGCAAATAAATTTATAGGACGCTTGAGATATCTAACCATTGATAGTCTTGGTGGGATCACCAAGAGAGTCTAATACTTGACTCTTTTCCTTCAGTCACAAACTAAAACCTTGAACAAGAAGCAAAAACTGTAATCCGTCCATCCCTGCCACATATCGACCCATCCATCAATGTCCATTCTCAATATTCAGTGGATGCAAACTTTCTTCTTTATGATCATGATCAATTTCCCTTCCTCATGTTTCATTCCATGAGTCGTTGCAAACAGTGGTATAATGGCCGGATATTCTTATGTCCCAGATTATACAGCAGTAGACTTCCCCACCTGGTTAAATGTTTCATATCACGTAATGATCTGCATTCTGCTGATAATTCCATTCAGTAAGCCAACGTTTTTCAATTGAGCCGTCTTCCACCAAAAGTCTATACCTCCACATGAGATGCCATTGTGTAACCACGAATTGGATGGGGAGCATTTCAATATATGCTCGGCTGTATCATCAGATATGAACATAGACCAATTGACTGATCGCCTCTCGACTAGCAGTAGTTCCTCTACATGTTGATGATGCGGAGGTCTTGGAGCTTTGGTGGGCACCAAGATCAGGTTGAGCAACATCCATAGGGCGATTCGTTCTCAGTCTTGATTGGATTCGCCAGTAATTGGTTGTAGTATCTTTATTTATCTTTGATAGTAGAAAGTTTATCCTACCGAAGGCTGCTAAATACGGGTTTCTGGTCTCTTCTAAACATCAAGTGATGTGCAGATGAAAATCTGACGCGACATATTACGAGTGGCTTATCAGCAGGTCTTACAAAGCCTAGTAATGATGATTATTCATAAGTAGTTGCCGTCCTTACTTTCTCAAATTGCTTCACCTGGTTTTCTTGGATTACAGCCGTTAACCTGACATCATACTCTTTCAGAAAATACTGTACTCCCATCTTCCTTACCCCATCGTTTGTTGTCGCTGTTGAGCCAACTTACTCCAGAGAAGTGTCTCTCACGCCTGCAGTTTTTTGTCTGTAATAATTAACCCACTTTACTAGAGCTCTAAATATCATTGTATTTATCATCAATTCAACCTCTCGAAAATCATTTTCATTCTGCACTCAAACCACGTACATACACCCTTAAAAGATGGTGGCTATCAACAGAAAACCCCGTGGCAGGGTTAGCAAACCCAGAACTGCCCATGCGACTCTGGCCTCGCGTAAAGCTTCTAGGCTGCCTGTTTTGAACGAGCCGAAAACTGCGCTTTCGGAACCTTTGGATGTTTTCGTATTTGGATCTGGTTCTATGGGGGAATTAGGGCTCGGGCCCGAGGCAAAGACAAAAGAGGTGAAACGGCCCCGGCTGAATCCGTTTCTGCCGAAACCATCGGTGGGCATTGTGGATTTCGCAGTCGGTGGAATGCACACTTTGGCTCTTGACAAAGAAAACAAGCTGTGGTCGTGGGGAGGGAACGATTCTGGAGTTTTGGGACGTGATACATCGGCTGACTCAGATACAAATCTGCGTGATATGGATGAGGAGTCAGAAGACGAAGATGGTGACTTGAACCCACAAGAATCTACTCCACGTCCAGTGGAAGGGCTACCGGCAAATTTAAAAATTGTATCTTTGGCCGCCACTGATAACCTTTCTGCTGCTCTTATGGAAGATGGAACTGTTTTCGCTTGGGGTACTTTTAGATGTAATGAGGGTATACTTGGATTTTCCTCCTCTGTAACTGTTCAAAAAACCCCAAAACTTATCGCCGGGTTCAACGATATCGTTATGCTCGCCTCAGGCAAAGACCACATCCTTGGTCTAGATGCTAAAGGTATAGTCTACGCTTGGGGGAACGGACAGCAGTACCAGTTGGGACGTAGGATTATGGAGAGAACTCGCATGACATCGTTGGAGCCACGAGAGTTTGGGCTGCGTAAAATCCGCTTGATTGGGTCGGGCGAGTTCCACTCCTTTGCCGTGTCCCATGACGACAAGGTTTACGCCTGGGGGCTGAACCAGTACGGACAGTGCGGTATTCCCATCAACATCGAAGACGGCGCTGTTGTGATGAAACCCACAGAAGTTGTGGAACTTTCCGGTAAGAAGATTGTTTCGATAACCGGCGGGGAACATCACTCCATAGCGCTGGCTGAGTCGGGCCAAGTTTTCGTCTTTGGCAGGATGGATATGAAGGAGATCGGGCTAACCAACGACCAGCTCCCTGAAGATGTAGTTAAAGATATTCGCGGGAATGCTAGGGCCGTTTCCACAGCCACTAGACTTCCTGGGGTTCCGCCTTGTAAATACATCGCATGCGGATCTCACCACACACTAGCCATCTCCAAAGACGGCGTGGTGTTCTCGTGGGGGTTTGCTGATACTTATGCTGTAGGACTGGGAAACACGGACGGAGATGTAGAGGTGCCCACAAGAATTAACAATACGGCCACCAAGGAACACGATATGAAGCTGGTTGGGTGTGGCGGACAGTTCAGCGTGAGTGCTGGCTGTAAGATCGAGGATGAGAGTGTTGTTGAGAAGAGGGATGAAGAATTAGAAGACTGGGAGAGTTCCCGGTAAAAGTTGTGTATTTTTGCGACGAAGCGTAAGCTTTGGAGCTTATTAAATAAAGGGATAATTGCAGCCGCCCATATGATGATTTGATTTTTTTTGCACCCATGCATAGGAAACTTACCATATTTGCATTCACCTCGTTGCCCCAGGAACATCAGCATGATTTGTTGATGGAATAAAATGTCCTCGCGTTGTGAATTTTGATTGCAAAAGCGGATCCGTTCTTCTCGATTCTTGATGCGTGAAGCCTCTATTTAAAGCCATTGTTGTGATTACTGGTACGGTATAATTCCGATTATCGAAATTGATCACATTGAGCTCAAAAAGACCCTCAACCGCAGCACGCTTTACCGCCTGGCGAAAAGCAGAAACATTCGCAAAGCTTGCTTTCAACTCGAGAAATGTTCTTAAATCTGGAAAGTTTGACAGCAGCTTGAATGATAGGTTGAACTATGTCTCGCGAGCTCCAAAAGTTGTGCCCATAAAGGACGAATCTTTTGTCACAGGATGGAGTGAGTTCTTCAGAGATATGGTAGAATTAGAACCAACCAAACTCGAATCCCTGCATGCGTTACTCAACCTTCAACCGGGTGACGTGATTGCAGGAAGCACAAGAGCGTTTCCATCTTTATCGATAAAGCGGGCATTGAAATCATCATATGCACAAATGCAACTAACCCTTGAATCAAAAAGAGCTAAAATGCGAAACAATGTCCTTATTGTACTCAATTTTGTTCCAAAATATATAGAGAGCGTAAACGAACTATGCACTACTAAAAATTCTAGCATATATGTCATAAAGCCTATCTGCGGTCCAGTATAATTGCATACTGAATAGAAAGCAAAAAGGTGAATACATGCTTCTATGTAGTGACCACAGTTGGTGGTCCTACGGAAAGAGTCTGATCCCAGACATCATTGTCAGCCATACTAGTAGCAGTGATTTTTTGAGATAGATCGAGTTGAGGGTAAAGCTCTCCAGATTGGATCTCAAAAAAGGTTAAATCCGGGGTGGATTCAGATCAGCAAATAGCAAAAGAACGCCAGATCGGGAGAGCCTTAGTTGAGGGGGTGCACAGTTGTGTAAGCGGTTCTAGCTTTGAGCTTTCTAGATTCTCCTTAAAGTAGCTAGATTCATAGAGTAAACTAAAGAGATAAATATCATTCTCAATACCAGACCGTGAGAGCTGCCTGAGCTCCATGAGCAAATGGGCTGACAAAACCAGATTCGAATAAAAACCTTCTGTCGAGAGGACGGGAAGAACATCCGGTTCTGTTTTTTTGTTTGACGCTCTCCGGAAACAAAAGCCATTATCAATGAAGTAATGAAATATGTTGAGGATGAAGCGACATCCCACGGATTAAGCTTGAATCTCATCGTACTGGAGTTTAGACAGCGCAAAAGTCGAGCATTTTATCAGACCATTGTCTCCACCAATAGAAACGAATGCTTAATTAAAACGCTACTTTACATGGCTGGCAGAGATATTTACGACGATGGAAGTGTATTTATATAATCCCTATTGAAGAATATGAGTCCTCACTTTTTTCTAACTACAAGTCAGCTGAAATTTTTCTTTTAGACTCCCTTCCATTGCGGCCACGTCTTTCTGATTGACAGTCCTTCCACATTTGAGTGGAGTCACGCGTAGATCATGCAATGAAGATGCTTTGCCGATCCGTGGTCCCGGGAAGATTTCAAATACTCAAGGTGTGCATCACATTTAAAGGGACATAAATCACCAAGAAACAGAGGAGGTACGCAATGAAATGAAGAATCAAGACGATTTTTTCCCCTCCCATACGACAAGCCTGGTTTATTGAGAGAATCACCCTCTCCCCTGACTTCAAGCAGCTTGATAGACACTTTTAGGGGAAAATTCATATCTTGCTTGATACTGCTGTGACTTCGTTGAGTATGCAATCCTCATGGGAGATGGGGGTTTGGCTATTTTCTTTAGAAATCAGTTGATACCTACATCTCTAAGACATTCGTCAAAACCTTACAGAAAAGAGTTGTGTCTTGCATGAAGCTGATGGCTCTGTCGGTATATTTTTTGTCCGCGGCCTCTGCCATTCAAGTCAATAGTGAGACATCAAGAGCGTCAAACCAGCAGTCAAGGTCTTGAATTCGCTTGGCAAGTCCTTAGGCTCAACTCAGTTTCCAGTAGACAGGAAATAGAAGTAAAATTCGTAAGGTATTTCGCAGATGTACTTTTCAACATTTTTAGCCGCTACAGCCTTCTACTCATTCTATAAGCTCCTCAGCTTACGCTTCGTCGCCACTAAATCGTTTCATCATCTATCCTCACAAGCAGTCCCTTTTCTCTCATGTAGAGCTTGACGTCCTTTACAGTGTACTCCCCTCTGTGGAACATACCAGCTCCAAGAGCCGCATCGGTGGTTGTGTTTTTAAACACCTCCTCAAAGTGCTCTGGCTTGCCTGCGCCACTTGATGCAATCACAGGAAGTGATGTTGACGATTTGATATGGTTTATCAGCTCAAAATCAAACCCGGAGTTTGTTCCGTCTTTATCTATGCAGTTGAGCAGTATTTCACCAGTTCCAAGTCTCTCTGATGCGTAACACAGCTCCCAGGCTCCCAAGTCGTGGGTTTTACGACCTCCCTGTGAAGTCACCTTATAATAGCACCATTCCTCTCCATTTGGGCCGGGGAATTTCGTAGGCAGCGTCTTGTAAGGAACTACGGACGGGTCTGCTACATAGAACCTTTTAGGGTCAACAGAGACAACCACAGCCTGGACTCCGTATGGCTTGGAGATGGCCTCCATGGGAGACGATCCGTCGGGTTTTCCACCGTTCTGGTAAAACTTTTCGGCTGCAGTTACAGCATCGGAACCAATGGAGACTTTATCTGCGCCAGATCTGAAATAAAGAGAAGCAACGTCGAGGGCTGGAATCTTGGTTCCGTCTGGGTCCACAGAGTCTCTTATTCCTCCGCCCACCGTGAAGGGCACGAAGCAAGTACGAGCAGCCTGCTTGAGCACTTCTAGCATTGGGGCGTCTTTAACGGGACAGTTCCTGAAAGATGTAATGTTGAGAAAGGTGACCTCATCAGCTCCCTGATGGTAATACTGTTTAGCCATTTCGACCGGTTTCCCCAAGTTTCGAACGTCTTTGCTTCCGGAAGTTTCCCGAACATCGTACTGGTCTCCCTTTGTAACCACGAGATCACCCGAGTCGTTCGTGCGCACATCCAGACAAGCAATAACACGTCTAGTGAGGCCGGTGGGGGTTTTCTCGACAGAAGGATCTTCTTCAAGAGTAATAGCAATGTTCGCCGTCTTTTCGTCATTCAAAAAACAAGATATAACTTTAAGCCCAGCCGATCCTGACTTTTCCGGATGGAACTGGGTAGCGAAAACATTATCCTTACAGACTGCAGCTACAAACTCCTGAGTACCGTATCTTGCCAAAGCGATCCCCCATCCCTGAGAGTCTAGTCTCTTTTTATCGGTTTCATCCATCACTCCTGCGTAGGAATGCACGAAATAGTACTTGGAACTCGGATCAAGTCCGTACAAACTCTGTGAAACATTGACAGAGTTCCAACCAATGTGCGGAACCGACTTCCCGCCGAGATCGGAGTCGTCAAATCGAGTCAGATCCAAATCTACAAATCCCAGTCCAGGAACACCAGGACTCTCCGTGCTTCCCTTAAACAAAGCCTGTAGTCCCACGCATATCCCCATAATGGGTTTTCCTGATTTTACGTACTGTGTGATGGGTTCTACGAACCCGCGGTCCACCATTTCCTTGACAAAGTGGCCGTAGTTTCCTACGCCAGGAAGAAATAGCTTCTCTGCGGAGAGAAGGGCCGGATCGTTGGCATCCTTGATGAGCGCAGCCTCGTGGCCCAAGTATTCGATCGCGTTCTGAAGCGACCTCAGGTTCCCGCTCTCGAGATCAATGATGTGTACTAACATTAGTTGAGCTTGAAATTTTCTGAGTCACAAATATGCAGGGTCGTTTCGAGTCGAGCGGTGGTGGGTTTGTGCGAAGGCTGGAACGAAGCGGAAGTCTGAGCTGACCGGGTGGAGTAATGTTGCTTCGACTATTTAGTATTTCTTAAAAAAAAATTGAGGTACATTCATCAGTTGGCTCGTTACTTGTTTCATGATCCTGCTCAGCTGAGTTGGTTTTTAGGGGTTGGTTATTGGGCAATTATCTCTGAAACTTTTGAATCTCACTGGTTTACCTCGGAATGAATTTTGCTCGTAAATACATGCCTGTGGGTACTTTTCTGCAATAGATATACTTAATATACACTTCGAAAATGAGTCAAGTGCGACGAAGCGTAAGCTCAGGAGCTTATTTTTTTTAAGAGCGTAAAAGATGTTTCTTCACTCAAGTTTATTTCAAGATTAATCTCCTCCACACATTGCCATTTGAAACTTGCAAATGATTTCATAGATACCAGTGCCATTCTATTAAACTGTTAACCCTTTTTTGAAAGAAAATATACAGCCCATATTGAATGCTGCTCATGACGATGAGAATCGACAATGTCGAAGACGGTATTATGATTCGAAGTATTGTTTTAGAGGGTCATCTCAACCTCACCCCATCATTTTGACTTATTACTCTAATGAAGTATAGTGACCACTTTTAAAAATACGAATAAAAGGTCGAAGTGGCGCCCAGCCTATGGGCTGATTGAAGTTTCTGAGCCATATATGGCAAGCTTTATGTATAGAATGAAATCATTAATCACCCCTCCATCCTACTTTGACTCAAGGCAATCAATCAGCTGTAATATAGAGACGGAGACGACTCCAAGAGCAAGCCAACCTTTCTTCTTCCTCTAAATATGTCTCTTCCCAATGAATTCCTTTGTATATCCCGCATCAGTCGAGGGTAATGCGTATTTCAGATCAATTGAACGTGCCCGACGGAGAACAAACGCTGCCATCCTTCTCACATATGTGTATGGCTGATGCTGAATGTTTTGCCAGACTCGGGCAATGGCAGCAATAAGACTCCCCATCACCGATACGAGTTTGATTCTCCCTCGGTTGTAGTTGGCTCTCTTGTAACAAGCTCAGCGTTTATTGCTTTCTCAAGCTCGCTTGACGAAATGTGATAAGGATTGATGAGCAATATCAAGAGCGACGGGCCGAAGATTTTTGTGCGATAAACCACAAGTTGCCGAAAGAGAAAAAGTTGATCAATATAGTCAAAACAAGGTACCATAGTACTGTTCAGTAGAATGCTATACTATATAGTTCATAATCCAGTGGGAAATGTCAACTTGCTCGTTTAACGATGAACAAATTCGATAGTGGCATACATCAAAGGACAAGATTCCTTAGGAAATTGGAATAAATAGACCAAGCAAATGTGAATATTATCCCTGGATCAGTTCACCTACACTCACACAACGACAAAATCACATTTTTCAAATACATACATCACTTTCTCAATGCTCTCCTCTTTTGAACGGCATCAGCAAGCTCTCTGAGCATGGTCTCGGTGGTTTCCAAAGACACACACCCGTCTGTGACAGAGACACCGTATTTGAGACCCTCTTTGCCCTCTTTGGGGATGGACTGCTTGCCCTCATTTATGTTTGACTCGATCATCACACCGATAATCTTGTCCTCACCAGCTGCAACCTGTTCAGAAACCGACTTGCTCACTTTGGGCTGGTTTCTGTAGTCTTTACTAGAGTTTCCATGGGAGCAGTCAACCATAAGAACACCACCTTCTGGAAGCTTCTTCTTGGCAGCAGCTACCGACTCGGCGTCGTAGTTGGTTCCGGCCTTTCCACCTCTCAAGATGATGAAACAGTTGTCGTTACCCTTGGTGGTAGTGATGGCAGCGGTTCCGTGCTTGGTGACACCCATAAAGTGGTGTGGATGGGAAGCGGCTTGAACGGCATCGACTGCAACGTCCAAAGTTCCATCGGTACCATTTTTGAAACCGATGGGGAAAGACAAACCAGAGGCAAGCTCTCTGTGCAACTGAGACTCGGTAGTACGGGCTCCAATGGCACCAAAAGATAGCAAATCGTTCAAGTATTGCGGGGAGATGGTGTCGAGCATCTCGGCAGCGATTGGGAGTCCCTGAGAGGTTAGATCAACGTACAGTTGACGAGAAATGCGCAAACCCTTGTTGATGGAGTAAGAGTTGTTCAAGTCTGGATCGTTGATCAACCCTTTCCATCCAACGGTGGTTCTAGGCTTTTCCAAGTACGCTCTCATGACTATAACGAGATCCTGTTCCAGTTCCGTGGCGAGAACACGCAGTTTCTTAGCATACACAATAGCAGCTTCCGTGTCGTGGATTGAACATGGCCCAACAACAACAAGCAATCTGTCGTCTTTCTGCGACACAATAGCACTAGCCTCATGTCTTCCCTTGACCACAGTCTTGATACTGGTACTTGTAGCTGGCACTTCATTTTCCAAAAGTGCTGGAGCGATTAGAGGGTTGTATCCTTCGATGCGCACATCATCGTAATCCTCAGGAACAGGTGTTTTATTAAGACCAAAACTCGACTAAAAGTTAGCTCTGTGGGTGGGGATGGTGGTGGAGTGGGTGACTTACCGACATAGCGAAAGTTTTTCAGATTTGTGTTTTTTTTTGTTTTTTTTTTTAATGCACTTGATCCCCTTTAAGAGTCAAAACTATTACTCATAATGCACCGAATAATCTGCACCATGTGCGTCACGGCATTCGCGCACTTTAGAAATCACACAGGGGCCAGACTGGCCCATTTAAACACTTTGAATAGAAACTGCTGTTCTCCAAAATCATCGTAGCCACTTTCCTCACGAGACTCACATTCTATAAACTCGTTTGCCTTGAAAAGCTGCCACAGAGCTTCTCTCTCGGTGTGGAAACGCTCTCGCACAGGAATCTGCAGCAGCACTTGCGCTCCCACTTCCCTGCGAAGAAATCTAGAAGCCATCCCCACTACGAGTTGCGGGTGTTTCGAAGAGTAGATCGGATCGCTTAAAATGATGGTGTTGTAAAAATTGGGAGGAATACGCATTTTTTCTTCAAATTCTGCACTGTCGCACCAGTCTAGAACTTTGCACTCGCAAAAACCTTCAACCCTATTCAGATCAACGTTGTCCAGCAGATTGTCTATAATCTCGGGCAAATCCGTCAACATGACACTGTGCCCTAAGAGTCCACATGTAATGCCCACAAGTCCCGTACCGGCCCCCAACTCAATTATGGGTTCTACTAGGTACCTTTTGTCGTCTTTCACTAGTCGCTGTGACAGCATGAGCGAAGACCCCCACGTCTTGAGACCGAGATTGTCAGAAGTTAGCGAGGGCTCTTTCAAAATTACACTACTCGATTTAGTGCGCTCCTGTAACCCTTTTAAAAGAATCTTTCTCTTGAAAGCTGGCCGAGCAGTACGACCACAGTTTTCTGCCAGCCGCTGACTCGTTAAAGAGAATATGTCTTCTCTGTCTGGATCAGAAACCCACTGAAGCGGACTCGAGATTATACATGTCAGATACTTCATCACATCTCGTGACCCGGAAAAGCTGTGAGGAATCAGAGCGAGCTTTTCAATACTATTTAATTTTGGTGCGTAAACACCGAGCCAGACCAGCACATCTTGAGCCTCTTCTACATAAACGTTTCGAGACTTGAGAGGATCGTCCTCTTCGGGATCTCGGCTACCAAAGTTGCAAATCTCGTCGGGCGCCAGCAGTTTGAGCACGACTTTTAAAACCGTCGCAGGAGGTTTGTACGCCAAAGAGGGTAGATCTAGGATGTGGAGCATGCTAGAAAATTTCCACGTGTTTTTGTCAGATTTATGACAAATGGTGTGATGGTGTCACGTGATGGGAGTGAGTATAGTCTATTACCTTTGATTTTTGTTTCATTACTTTGATCAAATTTTTGAGCTTTTTTTACACACCGGCTGACTGCATCGCATTATGCTAATGACAAATTATTCTTCCTGTAACGAGTTTTCAGGAGAAAGTCTGACGGGGCAATTTCGATGTGACCACATTCTTTACATAAAAGCTCCGTTACGTAAATTGAATGAACTTCCCTCAAAATACACATTATTATGGGTAGACTTTATCTGGTTGTTGTTAGCCCATCTGTGGAATAATAGCCAAAATAGTTGATGCTCAGACTTCTTCGAATTCGGGGCAAGAAAGGGAAAATCTTGCATCGTATTATACGTTGCCTGTTCTTTTCTCGTTTTGACTCAATCGATTCAGTCGGCTTCTCTCAAAGCCTTTCAAATGATGACCGAACGCATGCTCCATCTCTTGTGTAATCCACACAGTCTAAACTTGGTCAGAAAGTGATCTAGGGTTTTCCCAACTATACTGTTCATATTTCACCAAAGAAGTGGACGAGAGAAGTATGTTGCAGCTTAGAAGTGTCTTTGTCATTTGATTATATTCACGAGCCATGAATATCAAGTTGAGCTGCAGTAAGGGCTCGTGACGAGGGAGATGATTCCAAAAGACTCAAAGCACTAGACAGAAATTGATGACAGCGAAAAGTCACGTCAAATAGTAAAATGGACCTGGCCCAAAGAAGGAGGCGATGTCCCTTTAATAGCCATTGGCTATTGATTGTTCGTTGCCAACTTTCATCATGACAAAGAGCAATTTTTTGAGCGTCGTTGCAATGCCTCCTTACGGTAACGTGTGAGAGCTCTTTAATTTCCACAAATTCTTCGGGGAGCGCGTTGTTTCTCGCTGCAAGACATGGTTGTGACCAACACTTCCTAGAGTCAAATTTTTTGAATCAAACCATTTGCGACAAATAGTACCGGGAATTGTTTGCAAAGATCACGTGCTGTCAGATACATCTTCAAATCTGGTATATTTTTAGCATTCGACGTAATAAGTGTCACGAATTCCTCCTCTCGAAAAATTGAAGGTTGTCAGAGGTGGATACATTGTGAAACGAGTGTTAAAAGCTGAAAGGATTGATGGGCAATTGGCTGTCAGGTATGCTGACAGAAGAAATCCTCAAAGCTGTATCAGTTTGAGTAATTTAGTGATCTGACGCCAAAGTTCAAATATTTGGACCTTTTTATCACCCCGTAGCACGGTTAGTCAGATATCGAAATACAATTACAGAATGATGATCACAAGAAAAAGTTCTAATACCTTCAAAAACCGTCGGCCCTTCGGGCACTCCATTTGTAGTCATACCAATTTATAGAGCTCGAATTTCTGTCAAAATTTGTCAACATATATATATATTCCCCACCAAATGGCTTTACCATCTCATTTGAGATCCTCATTCACTCCTAGTGAAATAAACTTTCTCGCAGAAAGCCAAACCATCACCATTCTCCCGCGGTTCTCACTCGATGCGATACAGCTGATAGGCACAAAAGTTCCCCAGCTACGGGCCATGAGACGCGTCGATATACCCGTGTGGCTGGCGTTTATTTTGAAAAATCAGGACAAATGCAACATTGTTGTTCCCGATTGGATGAAGGCTGATAACTTGAAAAAGCTCTATGATCGGGAAATCGAATTCCCTACCAAATTCTCCAAGCTTCCCTGGCATTGGCTCGAAATCAGCAAAAAAATTTTGGAACACGCGTCAAACGACATGGACGACCCGCCGCAACAAGTTCGTTCTCTCATCCAAGATCTGAGAGAAGTGAGGCTCATAAAGGCTAGAAAGGGTATCAAGGAACTGAACGAAAGTCACATGCGACTCGACAATTTGTCTTTGATGGAGATCAACGAATTACGGCCGTTTATCATAGGCGTAATGAACCAACTGAGAAAACTCAACGATAGCATTACCCAAGAACCTAACTACGAAGAAGAAGAAGAAGAAATGGATTATTGAGCTGGTCGTGCTCCAACCAAAAGTACTCATTTTGATGAGACCAAAGTTCTCCGGTCAGTTTCGGATCGTGCACTTTTCAAAGCAAATTCGCCGTTTCAGGTCCATAAAATCAAATATTACAAAGCATGAGCAGTTGACGAGGGAAAAGCAAAGTCTCATTTTGACAATTCTAAACTCAACAGCTTCCAAAAGAGAGGCCAAAAGCTACTTGTCCAAGTATTCTCTCTTGAAAGGTGAGATTTTGAATGAACCGATTGTCGATGCACGAAATAAGTATGAGAAGATTATCCAAGATTTGATCATGCGGAATTCTTCTAATGGACGTAATTCTAATGTCGCTTTTTTCAACAACCAAACTAACCTAACCAACACTCTACGTGTGGCAATTTTCAAGATTAGTGCTCCGGATTCGATTGCGAGTGATACCTTGAGCGGTATTGGCGCTACCCTGTATAATTTGTTAAAGCTTGGAGTGTCTCCAATCATAATTCTGGACCACCCGCACGAGGGTGACCTTGGACAAGCACGAAGAAAGTTCTTCGAGTCGTATCATAGGGTTATGAAGACTATGGGCAGGTGTCCCGATGGAGGGTTTGTGAAAAGTGTTTCTCTCAAGCTTCTAAATGAAGCCATCGAGACGGATGGAGATAACCTCAGACTTAGCCTATCAGAAAGCGTACTTATTCCTCTATCGCAGGGAACGATTCCCATTTTGTCACCCGTCTGTTTTGATACAAGATCATGTCGCCATGTCATGATAAGTGCTGAAAAATTACTCCAAACGCTTGCTTCAAGTCTAGACACTATCAACCAACGTTTTCTTGCCACAAATCCCAAAGAAGATTTGGTGACTGTGGAGAAGATTATATTTGTCGACCAAAATGGTGGAATACCCTCACTTGAAAGATTCAGAAGCTCACACGTGTATATCAATTTGCTTCAAGAGTATCAGGACATCTTTAAGGAACTTGAATTTCTTCCCAGCATAAAACAAAAACTCCACAGGGAAAATCTGGCATTGATGAGATCCGCTCTTGAATCTCTCACAAACGACGCCACAGGTATAATAACCACTCCAGAGATTGCCACTCTGCGAGAATCAACTGGAAGAATGACAAACCCCATCATATATAACGTGCTGACCGATCGTCCTGTCATCTCGTCGTCTCTCCCTGTAAACCTTAAGAAAACCCCCATGCTCAACACAACAATCCTGAAAAAAGGGCTACCTATCACTGTCATTGCCGGCCCTGAAAATTTGGATCTAGTCACACTGGAACGCAAAGGTTCTGTTGACATGGGAAAACTCAAACATTTGATCGACACGTCATTTAGGAGAAAAATCAACATGAAGCATTATCTTGACCGTGTCAAGAACAAAATCGCCGGCTTGATCATCATAGGAGACTATGATGGCGCAGCTATAGTGACGTGGGAGACAAGCAGAGGCGTTAGAGTTCCTTATCTTGACAAGTTTTCTGTCTCCCCCAACGTGCAGGGATCTGTAGGCGTTGCAGATGTGGTTTTCAAAAGTCTATTAGCGGCTTTTTCCACAGAGCTGCTATGGCGTTCCAGACAGAATAATCCTGTAAACAAGTGGTACTTTGATCGGTCACGGGGGAATTTTAACGTGGAAAATTCCGCATGGCGATGTTTCTATTCTGGAAAAAACCCTCCCTCTCCTGAGCAATTAAAGGTTTATAAGGATATTTGCGCAAAGATTCAGCCGTCGTGGATTGAGTGAGTTGGTATTAAGGGGCGGAAACTTGAGGTTGTCTAAATCTCTACTAAGATAACTTCTCTTCTTCAATCTTTTAGAAAGACCTTTTTACCCTCAGAATTCTTACATACTTAGAAACGATAGACCTGCTTGGGCGACCGATATAGAACAATTTGATGTAATGACTGACTAAAACGATTCACCCGAAAGCGATCAATAATTAAGTGTGGCGGACTTTTCCAACAAACCGTTTTGGTCACTAACACTGCGATATCTTTCAATGTATGCATCTTGGAATACCGCAAAAAGTTTCAAAAGGAACGTTATAGAAGAAACCCTTCCGTCTTCCGTGCATACAGGTGCATATCGCTTATGTGCGCTGCACTATCGATACATTAAGTGAGTCCCAATATACCTAAGTGCTGAAATTTCTATTAAGAATGCTATATTGCAACTGGTTGAAGGTGTCGGGCGGCTGCTAGCAATATGGTTCTTGAATCGTGACAATCTTTGTCGCGATTATCCCCTTCAGCACATAAGCGATGAATAATACCTGAATGGGCGAAAACCATACAACCCTCGCCCATTAAGTGGAGAAAGATATGGGAACAATTGGCTACTGTCCATGAGCAGGCGGCTGGTGCCCTTCAGCCATACCACCTATTTCTGCTCGGTAGCTTTCATGCACGACTGAATAGAAGTGCTATTCGCGGCAGTCGAGCGGAGGATCTCCCTTTCGCGGCAACGCCGGAATGTGCGCTCTGTCTGGAAAGCCAAGATTCGGTTACACACATATGTCAGGAATGTCCTGTGGTGAAAATATTCTGGGCGGTCATTTCACGGGACTTAGAAGATCAAGAGATGAACATGGAAAAACTGTTGAAACACAAAGCAACTACTTGGATATAATCAACTTCTCTCCACTACAATGTTTGCCCGCACAAAGCGACGATATGGCTCCGAGGTTCCAAGACCTCGATCGAATGAGCAATGGTATCAATGGGTTACCCAGCGAGCCAAGCTCGCCTCATGATGGCGTTTGGTGGAAGAATTGAAAGAAGCATCATGATGGCAGAAATTAGATCATCGTGAAACCAATCCTGAGAGGAAATAATTCATCACTGCAAGAGAATACCCAATCACAACCCAGCAACTAAAATTTGCTATGAACTTGTGGGAACGTCATTGTTTATGTGATGCTTGGCAGCAGACCGAACTGATGAGTGTGCATGCCTTGAAAGGAATGAACTCTCGCTGGATGCTAAGACAAGTGCTACATCCTTTTAGGTTAGTTACGTGATACAAGGTATTACTCACAGTGTTAGGCCTCGGCTTTATCAGGTAGAAGACCAAGGGGTGTGATGCAAGGTGAAATCTACTAATCGAAGATCAAGTCCTTATATAGCCTCAAGAATGTAGCGCATCGGGAGATACCTGACAAACAGCATAGCTTCATATTATGAAACCAGTCAGTTTTCCAAAAAGTCGGTGGAGACATCTGAGGCTACACGCTCGACTTTCCCCAGAAGCCTTTCAATCCCTCCAAGGATTCATAATACAGTGTCACGTATGTGCCAACAACTATGCTCCACTTCTAATGCAATGCGAGTGCACCAATATGCATGCATGACCGTGTACAGCCTATGTTTTAAAGCGAACATTCGTCGAAGATCCAACTACCGTTCGCTCCAGGCTCGGTCAAGGCCTGTCACTGTACATCAACATTGTTCAACCACGACCCTGTTGATAGTTCGGGGATCTGGGAGCCTCGGTCGGGACATCAATACCAGGTTGAGCAACTCGGGCAGTTTGATTCATCTTCAGTCTTGATTGTTCTCTTAGAATGTCCAGTAATCGATAGTAATAACGTTTTTCACTTATGTTTGACAATGTAAGGCTTTTACTCTACCTAAAGCTGCCAAATCGTTGAGGTTTGTGGCCTCTTTTATATACTGATTGATGTGGGGAAACACATGTGATGTGAAATATCATGAGTGACTTATCCGCATGCCAGATGACCTTCTCCGCAAGTCATACAAGCTTATACATGATAGTCTTTTCTTATTCCGCTTAGTCATGATTTACTTTTCTTATTCAGAAAAGGCATGACCAACATTTCTTTTTCCAAAGTTGCATCACATTGTTTTCGCGGATCATGGCTGATAATCCGACAGACCCTCCTGTGGGCGAAGTTCTATTCGAACTATTACGTTAGACACCAAATGTTGATTTGTTCAGCCTATAGCCTTTTCATCCTACTTGCACATTATGGGGCGGCTCTGATGTATGCAAGAAGTTGTTAGGGTTGAGGCCTACAATATCAATTCAGGTGACCTAGGCATAGCCTAGATGAAGTGCATTGAGTAGGAGACAGCCCTTATATAGTCTACGGAAGGTAGGGTAACCACCAGAACCTGACAGACGTGCTGATGACTGTTGCCAGAAATATCCAGGCTCGACATGATAGGACGTAACATCACCTACAGCGTATCCGAATCAATTTCCACCGGCCTTGGTAGACCTGGAGCGACAAATATTTGCGTTTAATAACTCCTCGTGTTATCGTCTCTGTCTTACACGGTCTACTGCATACGCATGCATCGAAATGCATATAGTGCATTAGCAGTGGAGCATTTTGTTGGGCTTATGCGTGAGTAATGACAAATGCCCAGGGGTCATTACTTGAGAAGATATTTCCTTGGAAAGCTAAGCAACCACAAGACTTTTCCACCGACATTCCGGCGTGGCTAACTGTTTTGATGATATGAAGCTATAGTTGTTGATAAGATCATTTGTTGTTGATAGTTCAGGGATCTTGAAGCCGCGGTCGGATTCATTCTCAGTCTTGATTGTTCTCTTATAATGTCCAGTAATCGATAGTAATAACGTCCACTTATGTTTGACAATGTAAGGCTTTCATTCTACCTAAAGCTGCTACATAGTTGAGGTTTGTGGCCTCTTTTATATACCGATTGATGTGGGGAAACACATGTGATGTGACATATCATGAGTGACTTATCCGCATGATGACCTTCCCCGCAAGTCATACATGCTTATACATGATAGTCGTTTCTTATCCAGAAAAGGCATGACCAACATTTCTTTTTCCAAAGTTGCATCACATTGTTTTCCTGGATTATGCCTGATAATCCGACGTTACTCACTTAATTGTCGACATAAAATACGTCATTGTCGACAAAGTCCATCGATTTAATTGTTTCTACTGGATCAAAAGGCCGCATATCAGATGCATGAATCGTTCAGATAATTGCATACAGGCGGATCTTAATATTAGAGCTTTTTGTGGGGCCCCAATCAGACCACTGCGGATCTTATCTTTTTTCAACCTGATTTACCCCGGATTTTATCTTTTTTGAGACCCGGATCGAAGATACGGATATGAAAAGCCTTAAAATTTCCTGAACAGATAGATAGCACGGGGCCAGTTATCTGCTGCTTTGTTACATACTAATTTCATCACTGTGAGTGCGTACGAAGAAAAAAAAAAAGAAACTCATCTCCAAGGCGTACGGTGTGTAAGGATGGGTATGCATGGAGGTGCAAGCGAAATGTCTGAACAAAGAGCCAATCAACAGCGTAAGGCGAAGCCTTTCTTCGCTCTGACCGACCTATCCAAGCTCGCATTTTTACCAGAGCCTGGGCAGAAACCGGATTCTCAGGAGCCTTTTCGAAGGGAAATTAGTGAAAATGCGCCTCCAGTACAGAGCTCTTCGGCAAGCGAGGAGAATAAATTGCCGCTTATGCCACTTAACATGACGCTTTTCTACGAACGATTTCAGTTCTTTTTGGATTATCAGAAGAAGTCTCGATCAAATGGGTGTTTGATGTATGCTCAGTTGCGGAACGAGGTTTATCGTAACTGGATGATGAAGACGCTGAGCGGGTTCGACCAGTCTTTGAGAAATTACTCAAGAAAAGCTGCACAAAAATTGGCTTCAGAGAAGTCTTCACAATCACCGACTCTGACGAGATCTTCCCTTGCCGAAAGACGGGAATCAGATGTTGGTTCCAAAAACCAAAACACCGAGGCTGTTTATAAAGCGCTGGACGCTTTACACAGAAAACAAGGTCCTTCTATGCACCGCACTGTTAGTACTGTTCCTGTTGCGAAATCGGAACACTCTTCTCTTGAAAATCAGAAACAGCTTATGCTGATCGAGCTTTGGGGTGCCGACCTTTTACGCACTGTTTCGGGATCTGGCTCCTTGTTCAGTTCCACTACAAAGCGCCACATTTACAAAGAGCTCAATAACATCAAATCTGACGACAGTATCAGAAAACCGCAAGTATGTATGCTCTACTCTCAAATAATGTTTGGGTTTGGCACAAAGCCCGATTGCAACAACATCGACTTAAGCTGGAGCTGGCAACTCGCTTACGACGAGCCAGCTTGCCAGATAAACTCGGTCAACATTTGCGGCTCTTTGGGGGTGATTCTCGACGCCAAACACCGTCAAATGTCGAGCGACACTCAATCTGATTTGAAAGGTAGGATGAATCAAGTGTACTTGGAAAACTTCAACTGTTACACCACGTCAACCTATTTTCTTTTACCGCTCCCCAGTGATTCTCAAAGAGCACTCCTGATCTACGACGCATACATAAGAATCAAGAGAGCAGACCTCCGCAAAACCTTGAAAGAGTTCTATCGTGTACTGGAGCCAGATGGTATGCTTCAATTGTCTGTTTTAGACTTTGAGTCAATGTTGCCTGAAGGAGAGACCCCATACGACAAGGAAAGACGATACCTATATGATTGCATGTATGATAGTGCCAAAGATGATGGCATTGATATCGGCTATGTAGATAGTCTAGCTAGGATTTTGCCCCAACTCGGGTTTAAAGAGGTTAAATACTCGGTGGTGGCCTTCCCCGGTATGAACTCTCTTCCTCTCTCTGTGGATCCGTTCAAATCCTCCTCGCTTGGTAAAAACGTGGAGTATGCAGGCGCTTTCAGCGGAGTGACTGCCAATCACTTGAAACCTGTGTTTGAACAAGATGCGTTTAATGACAGAGGCGGTCATGTGGGGTATCAGGACGAGGATATGAATGCCTTTTCCGAAATGCTTCACAACTATTGTGAGTTTCTACTCATGTTTTCAGTGCTTCACTTGGATGGTTCAGAATTGGAGGAAAAGCTGGAAAAGGGCGAGATATCCTTACCTGAATATGTAAAACTCATTGACGGGGCAAGACGTTACATTTCCCACAAATGTAAAGAGAGGAAGCCAGGTGAGTTTCCAAGCAATCATCATAAGGCGAAACCTGTACCGGTCAACGACGACAGAGACTCTATAGATGCTGTCATTGATTCTATTTTACCTCACAAACCCATTGTGAAAAGGAAGCAAGAGGAGCTGCTTCAAAGAGGCATCAAATATGATGGAATGCAATGTGGAGTTATAGTGACTGCTAAAAAGTGAGTGACTCACTCAAAAGAGAAACCAGCCCCTCCCCATTCTTCATACTGCGTGGAGGATGTCTTGACAATACCTAACAAGACATTCACAGGGGACAACAAAGAGGCGCGATGAATGCAACAAGAGAAGACTCATTTTTTTGCGCAGGCGTTTATCTGAAGCGAAAGAGCGAGACTTTTTCGGGCTGGTGCAAAGCAGGTTGAACCTTTTTGTTGCAACAAGATCAGCAAAGTGTGATAACAGCTACTTTAAAGGACGGCTCTTGGAACCGAAGTATTCCGGTAAGAAAATAATTTTTCAGTTCGCGATAACAATCTTTCTCTTTGAGCCGAGAACGAAATCCGAGGATACACTTTACTTAAATAAGGCGCTATATGCAGAGAGAGCTGGTGCGCCTCCCAAATGACAGTAGAGTACATTTGAGCCAGGTTTGATTTCCTCCTGCTCAACCAAATGGATTAATCCTTGCATCGACTTGCCCTCATAAACAGGATCGGTGAGTACGCCTTCAAGCTGACCGCACAGTTTAATAGCTTGTATGGTTTTCTCATTGGGAATTCCGTAAGCTGGATGCGCAAATCTATCATCCAAAATTACATCGTCCAAAGTGAGTTTATGTTTGAGATGGATTAGTTTTCCGGTGTTATCCGCAATTCTAAACACTTGAGCCCGTGTCTTTTCAGGAGTAAAAGAAGCATCGATTCCAATCACGCTTCTTTGTCTTCCGTACCTGGCAAACCCGGCAACTATGCCTGCCATAGTGGAGCCAGTTACTGCGCACACTATAATTTTGTCGAATTTCAGACCCAATTCCTTCTCCTGCTCGATAACCTCATCGACAAATCCGACAAATCCAAGTCCTCCGTAGGGATGCTCGGAACAGCCAGCTGGAATAGGGTACGGTTTGAACCCTTGAGACTTGGCATCGTCCATAGCATCCTTCCAAGATTGACGAATCCCAATATCAAACCCATGGTGATCTAAACGAACATCTGCTCCCATTATACGTGACAATTCGATATTTCCTACGCGATCGTATATAGTGTCCTTGTAATCGACCCAATCTTCTTGGACCAAAATACACTTGAACCCCAAGTGAGCTGCAACGGCAGCTACTTGTCTCGTCTGATTGGACTGAATACCACCAATAGAAACGAGTGTATCATATTTACCCTCAATAGCTTCTGGAATCAGGTACTCCAATTTTCTGGTCTTGTTACCACCAAAAGCGAGGCCGGAATTACAGTCTTCTCTCTTTGCATAGATCTGAGTTTTGTCACCTAGATATTTAGAAAGCCGTTTAAAATGGGAAATGGGGGATGGCCCAAAAGTGAGCTTGTACTTTGCAAAATTTGCTAGGCCGTTCATAGATATCGGATAAG
>JAJLSF010000428.1:0-29207 GCA_030567395.1 Citeromyces hawaiiensis
ATGAATAACCGAAAATCTTGATTTCGGAATGAGGGCAGTTTACTCAGAAGGGTCCAATGTCGGTTGGAAAGAGGTCTTTTGAGAGCAGTAATTGACGGGAAAGAAAAAAAGAGGTCGTACCCGGATTCGAACCGGGGTTGTCCGGATCAAAACCGAAAGTGATAACCACTACACTATACAACCAGATATCAGCGGCCAGGCAGAATGTATTATTTGAGTAGTTTTTGATAGTAAAAATGACTAATCATGTGCCGAATCGTGTTTGACAAGAATCCGTCGAGACACTCAAAGTGCCAATTACCTCACCAAACTCTCTTCCGTGTACCTTTGAAGTCAAGGACGTTGGCGGAAGGTGGTGTACATGTGAAGCGGGCTATTATTAGCTTCTGGTCCCTGAGTGCGTCTAGACTTTCGTACCTTCCCTGCATAAAGGTCGCAAAATTTCTTAAATGCCCCTCATATTACCAGGTCTTTTCAATCCGTGCGTTAAGGCTACCTGTTCGTTTCTTCGTGAAACGGTGTCAACGTGTTGAGGGACATTTATTGACGGCTGTGAAAGGTGTGCCCAAACTGGCTATTTGAGTCGTAGCATCTGGAGGATCGAAAAGAACAACCAAAAATGACATCGAACGAAAACTCTACATGCTGCAATGAGTGTGTATGCGGAATAGAACTGGTAGCTTTGAATTCACACTTGAAGGGCACTGCTTTCGGGAAACTCTACCGAAGAATTGAGCGCAGTCTAATGCGGCTTCCGTCTGAGTTGTCGCGATAAACCAGCGCGCAGTTGGTCAACAACGACCAGTATACTTTCATTCGTCGTGTGTTGTAGCATGGAACAAAGTTTACAGCTAGATTTTCTCATGTGCCCCTCACAATCAAACTTTTCGTCCGTTTGGGACACCAATTACAGAAGGGTACCATTTTGGCCACCGCTAGTGTCATTGCAGGTTATACGCGTACCGCTTCGGAATGACCCATTGCTGTTCAACTGTCGGTAGTTGCTGTTGGGTCCTTGCGGAATGCACATCGCTTCACTCCTTTAAGCAGATGGAAGCGAAAATAAAGTAGGCATTCGTCAGTATTTTCTGTGATCTCGCTCTGGCGGGCATGTTGGCTCATAGGCGAGAGCGTGAAAGTGAAGCTTTTGTGGCGAAGATAGCCGTGAACAATCCCATCCGGATTGACATTTCGACAGCGTTGCTTTCGAATCGACAAAGTGCACGGAAGGGCGTTGGAGAATTCTTTAATTTATTCACCTCGAAATCAAATTCGCAGAGAAAAGAATGTAGGCTTCAACCGAAGTGTTTGCTGCTTAAAAGGGCTCTGGTAGTCGCTGTGCACTATGAATGGCACGCCGTTCAAATAAAGCCGCCATTCGGTTGGTGCCGCAAAAACTTGTTCCCGCACAAAGTTGTTACCGAATACCTTCCCGCATCGAACTCCCCGTAAATTCGCTTTATGCTGTGTCGACGTGCGTCTGTTCAGGAAGCCTTGGTTGGATATCGAAGAGCCTGATCGCGCTTATGTTTCAAACTCGGAAGTGCCTGTAGTTAAGACTCTCCCGATTCCGCCTTTCAATAGAGAAGCCTTCTGCGGCCTATCGGTTGCTGGAAATCCGGGCACCCAACGGCGGTGGTAATCAGCGACATTTGAATGACGCAGTTAGTCCTGGGGCCATTTGCGAACGACTCTTTATTCGAATTCACTCCGTCAATAGCTGACCCAGGAAATGTGACACCAAAAGAAGGTACAATATCACCTTTTTAAAGTTGTTGCATACTCTTCTACGGGTCTGCAACTGTAACCAATAGCGTATCACGGAAATTTTTGAGCCTTTGATCGACGAAACCTGAGAGAAATAATGACAAATTAACAGGGATTTCAAACATATGCACTCTGTGTGTTTATTCTTGCTCGCGTTTACATTCGACCCTATCCACGCTGTAAGGATTTGATAAGAGAACACAATCAAGACGACGAGGGATAATCAACTCAGACAAAGTACCTCTGGGTTCAGGGTGTGTATTAATTTAGTACCCTCTGGAATTCAACTGCCAATCATTGACCCACTTCTGAGATTTCGACAACGCCTATTATGTAATGCCAAACAGTGTAATTGGAATTTAGGCTTGAGGGGAAGACCGTACTCTCTTGACAGAACGAAAAATATGGTCAACCTCATTCAAGGCGCTGCTTACACTTGATGCTGCATTGTGAGTACACACTATTGGTCAAGGGCCATCATCAGGAGTAAAGGTACAATGCTTAAGGGTTGAATGAGGGGTTATCACAACCTTAAGCATTATGGACGTAGTCAGACCTGTCAGCTCATTGACTTACAAATGTCCTTTGGACCAAGCTAGATGATTGATAACAAGCAGGTGGAGCAATAAGGTGGCTTAAGAGTTGATCAAAGACTAATTCTGCTCATTTGAGGGACGGTTTACATGCATCAAGAGTCAAAAGACTCGACTTGACAGCCCGTCAGCTCAAAAGCTAATCATACTCTTCTCTCACCTCATGCTTCCCCTGCTCCAGTGTGAACCACTCACGATTCCGATTCGCTTCAGTGTGGTCTTGTCATTTTCCCTCTCTAAAAGTCGTGCACCACCCAACATCCAACAAACGCGTTATGACTACACCTGGAGGAAGCTCTGCTGCGGTAAGTTAACCCCAATGACATATCTAACCATATAGCTTAGAAAGAAAAAGACTTTGAAAAAGTCCATCAATTTCACGTTGTTGATTGTTGGCCCTTCTGGAAGTGGCAGATCCACTTTTATAAACTCGCTCTGCGATCAATCGATAGTGGAAACCTCATCAACCATTGGAAGACCGCAAGATGCGCACTTCCCAGTGAGAGATCTTCAGCTACGTCCGTCTCAGGTGGAACTGGAAGATAACGAAGGTGTAAGAATAGCTCTTTCCGTGATTGACACACCTGGGTTTGGGGACTCTGTGGAGAATGAATTTAACTTCAGCTTGATTGTAGACTATCTAAGACACCAGTATGACGAGATTCTGATTGAAGAGAGCAAGCTCAGACGTAACCCGAGGTTCAAAGACGGTCGTGTTCATTGTTGTTTATACTTCATTGAACCCACAGGACACGGACTGAGAGAGATGGATGTTGAAATGATCTCTGTGCTTGGTACCCTTGTTAATGTTATTCCAATTATCAGTAAATCCGACTCCCTCACGATGGAGGAGCTCAAACTGAACAAGAAGCTGATTTCAGAGGACATAAGACATTATCAGCTTCCCATCTATAATTTTGCCGATGATTACTTCGAAGTTGACGACAGCGAAACGTTGGCGATGAACAGATACCTGCAGCACATGATGCCGTTTGCAGTAATGGGCTCAACAGAAGTTATGATCGACCCGGTAACGCAAGAACCTAGACGGGTACGCAGGTACCCATGGGGGACGGTAGATATCGAAAACAATGAGATAAGTGACTTTCAAGTCTTGAGGAACAGTCTGCTGATCAGCCATTTAAACGATTTTAGGGAATACACCCACGAAGTTTTGTATGAAAACTACAGAACGCAGGCATTGGGAGAGGGAAGCTATGATCCTACAGGTTACGGCCACATAGAAAGCGCTGATAACTCGCTTTTGGCTTCGCCGAATCCAAGTGATCGCAGGGTGCCCACGGATACAACTTATGGGCAGGATACTTATTTGGCGAGGGAGGAGCAGATTCGGTTAGAAGAGGAGAGACTAAAAGCATTCGAGGAGCGGGTTCAAAGAGATCTCGTTTTAAAGAAAAAGGAACTTGAAGCGAGAGAAAAGGAGCTGGCAGAAATCGAGAGAAGATTCGCTATGGAAAACTTGAGTGATCAATAGACGTTACCCGCACATGAGCGCATATATAAAAGATTTTTTTTCTTCGTTGTTTGTTTCTCACCACTCGACACTTGGTAAGTGAATAAGCACATTCGCGATCTCATGGTGATGATCTTTTGATAGGGACAACTGATTCACAAATGAAGATAGTTGTTTAACCGATAGTAGAATTTGACTGATTATGAGTTTTCGCGAGGTGACCTTTTCTTATGCTAACATATACAGAAGTATTAGACTATTAATGAACTATTTGTTGACTTATCACTACGAAGCGTAAGGTAGAGGCTAATTTGATCCGTTGAGGAAGGCTGGTGTACGGGTGTGACCATTGCATGCGCCTTGCAGGTTCTCCCCCTATTCCAATGCACATGAAATCACTTAGACGTAACTCCTATCGGCTCTGCGGTGAAGTATGCCACTGCAGATATTTGTTCCACCTACATAAATGGTCTCAGTCTGGCTTCTTTCGCAAACCATGCCCTATAAGGAACGTGTATGATATCAAACGACAGGTCTCGAGGTCTTCCTTGCCATGCCGGCTCCTGATTTTTGTTATGTCAGGAAAGCTAAAACAGAGGTGAATTATCTCGTGCAACTGTCAAATAGAAGCCTTTAAGAGATTTCAAACGTTTTTCCAGATCTCAGAAATGGATCTTTCCAAAAAAAAAAAAATCACGTTTTTGAACTCTGTATAATCAAATCACCGAGGACTATTGATTGAAGCAGTAGCTAACTGAATTTCCTTCTGTTAAGTTCAAGTGCACTTGTACAATCCTCCGGGTTATGACCGTTATCTCATTTGAATGCACGTCGAGAGACGTTCAAGATTTGTCATACTAAGCGACAAAATCACGTTAAATAGCTTCATGAAGCTCAGGCGAATAGTACTTTGCATGCAAGCAACTTTTCCGTTTATATAATGTCGAGCGCAGCACGATATTTGTTTGTCGAGCAAAACGTCATTCTAAAAGTCGAATGGTCATTGCCGACACTCATAGAATTCTCATGAGCCAGAACTAGTACTGGTCTTGAATGAAAGCGGTTAAAACCCCAAAATCATCTATTTAAACCTCAAAGATCAGATTGAACAAGGAAATCTACCTCTTTAGTATTACATCCACACACCATTCATCTAACGATAATATCCTGCCCCCAACCCTTCTGCATGATTGAAGACCTCAACAAAGGATGGCTGTTCGTGCTGATCTCATCATTGGCCACAGTTCTAGGCTGCTTCATTATAACGCTTGACGTTGTTTACAAGAAGCTTCTCCCAACTCTATTCAAGTCCCATCCGTTTGACATCAGCAACAACTCCAACTTTCTGATTGCATCGCTGTCTCTCAGCAGTGGATGCCTTATTTTCACCGCTTTGTATAAGCTTCTTCCTGAATCGGGCGAGTACCTTTCCAAAGTTGAAGGTCTCAAAGATAACGACCAAAAGATGACGGCTGTACTTTTGGGAAGCTTCCTCATGGGAATGGTGCTTTGTGGTGGTATAAACTCTTTTATTCACTTTATTACATCCGAGAGTGTTGTTCATTGTGTTCATGAGGGTGATTCTCATAGCCACAATGAAAATCATGATGAACACCAACACATTGAGCCAGAAAGTCAACCAGAAAGACAACCTTTGAAACGCGGAACTTCGCTCTCTGATCTCGCTTTCCAAACTCTAGGCCGTAAACTTTCATCTGCCAAAGTCATTGGAAAATGCCGTGGGTTCGAATCTCTAGATAACTGTAAGGAACTCATCAACGATGCTGTCAAGAACGATTCCCCCTTGGTTCCTACATCCTTAACCTATAGTGAGCATCCGCAAAGCGAAAATGCCATGTTTTTCGATACAGAAAACCATCGTTTGGTGAGAAATTTTTCCGAGAACTCTACAAACTTTCACGTTGACTCTCCTTTGATAGCTCACGATCAAAAGGGTCATCAAGTCCACAGGGACCACGGAAGTGTAGCGTCTCACAAATCACATCCAGAAGATGGTGACGATCATCACCACCATATAACCACTCCTCTGTCCCGTCTTCTCTCGATTGGAGTACAGACTATAGTGGCAATATGCGCACACAAGTTCCCAGAAGGTTTCATTATGTACTCCACTTCGCAGGCTAATCCGAAGCTCGGACTATCAATCTGTCTTTCTATGCTCATCCACAATTTTGTGGAGGGTTTCACTATGGCTCTGCCAATCTATATCTCCTTAAACTCCAGAGTGAAAGCTATTGCTTTGGCTGGACTGCTGGGTGGGCTCGCTCAGCCTTTGGGTGCTTTATTGGGATCGATTGTATTTTCTCACCGAACTAATGTCGGCAGTGGTTCAAGCCAGAACTTGCTTTTCGGGTGCCTCATTAGCATAACAGCTGGGTTCCTCAGCATAATAGGGTTCCAGATGTTTGCCAGTGCTATGGGGTTTGGCGGGCAGCAGAAAAAGGTTCTTATATGGTTGTTTGTGGGGATGGCCTTGATTAGTTTGAGCTATATACTTTTGGGAGAATGAATACTTTTGTACAGGGCTACTCTCTTTTGGTTGTGTCATGGTGCGGTTGGTTTTTATCATATAACTGATTGGGACTTTTTGGTGTGTCATATCTGTTAAGGATCCTTGATGTATCAGTAATTCTGTCGCATCCCACTGGCGGTCGCTTTAAGCATAACTTGGTGATGTTCAAAGAGTGCGCTGCAACGTTTAGTGTGAGAAATCGTACCAAACCCTCTCATACTGAGTATGCACACTTCCCTCACCTTATTGTGATCCTTTTTCCGGGCACATTGTATTCCTCGAGCATCTCGCTCCTAAATTCATTTTTGGGTCATATTACGGCTCTCCAGATCCGGATCTCAAAAAAGATAAGATCCGGGGCGGATCAAGGATCAGCGAACCGAAAAAAATCACCGGATCTGGCGAGCCTTAGGTCATATGTAGGGCGATCGTGAATGCGGTTCTGATTAAATTGAACTGGTACCCATATACGACCTTCAATTCAAATAGCTTGGATATGCAGTTGGAACAGTTGGAAGCGGCGAAAGAGCCGAGGCAGGATTCTTTTAAAATGTAATGTTCAAGTGCGCAAAATAGCTGTCGAAATAGAAGACGACAGATCTCTTGATCAAGCCACTTACAGATATACTATCAACCATCATGCTCACCTGCTCAATCATTTTCTTCGAGGGTTATTCCGAACGCCAACTTCAGCCTCATTTCTTCTTCACGCTTGCAGTTCACGACTCTCTTTCCGTAGTGATGCCTCGAAATCTATCAGATATGCCTTATCTCTAGTGCAGATAGGATTCCTTTGAGATACATCTTTGTGAGTGATGCCTTTCCCATGAACAATGCTTAACTGCTTTATATTCCGTACATTTTTCTGCATCTCTTAGGAAAGTGCTCGCGCTTTGGGATATATTTGAGAGCGAGTGATATGACCGTAACCACCAACATTGAACCAACCAAAGATGACTGACTGGCGTTCTAGATACATTCTGTTAAAGCAGCTTTGTGTACATCTCGCGTGCCCTGATATAGTTATTGAAACAATACTCTTAGCTCTGCCGTCTTGAAATGGCGTTTTCCCTGTAACTCTTTTTGGCCTTGAAGGAGTCAAAACAGCAAGATATTTTCACCTCGATTTGATTCCGGCCGCCTTTAAAAAAGAGCGGAGATAGTCATTCTTCAAACTCCGTAATCGAGAGTTATTGTTAAACCCCATCCGCAGATCAATTTCTTTGAAACTGTTTTTGATGTTCACTTGAGCCGTTTTGCAACCAGTGTCAAAATCCTCCAGCCTTTTCTCTACAGCCTCCCTCTCTTTGCAAAAAACTGCGTGCATTTCCTTGAAGTTGTCGCCATTGGTTCTCCACAAGTATAGAGCCGATGCATTCTGTCTTTCATCTGATCAAAATCCTCTTCTTTTAAAGAAAAGCCAAAACCCCTCCCCTCAGTGTGATTCCCGAGGAACTTGGTCGACAGTGTTTGTAGTAAATCGGCACTGATATCTTATCTGTGTTTTGTGGACCTTCTCCAGCTCTGAGATTCTATCGTGATCAATCTTGATCAATCTTGATCAAAATCACGTTGAAGTCATTGATAAGTATACTGCGGTCGATACAATGACTCAGCATGGAAGATAGAAGCTGCGTTTGAAAGAAACTGAGTTTTGTAGCAGATTCTTCAGAAGGAAACAAGTTACCGGGAAGCAGTGAAGGCCTTCTTATCTCACCAACAATTATCGTGAAACGATGTTGCCCCTGGTGGATTACAAACACGTCTGAATAAGTTAATACGGGGTTTGTATGATCCGGCAAGTCACTTTGAACCCCTTGGTATTGATTGTACTTCATAGCAGTAAAGCTGATATTGAACAATTCACCTAAAAACAATTCATGGGTCTAAGGAAAAGAAACCATAAATATAAGCTCAATTGAAGATTCATGCGTGTCCACTGGGGGGTTCTCTTTGCGTTCGGAGTAGTTTGCCAAGGTCGGTCTCTGGCTCACCGCTTCATGGATTTTATCAAGATTATTCTCGAAAAAATAATCAGGTAACTCGTGACATTCTCTCCAAAAATCAAGCGTCGCTAGTGTTCTTGTGACGGCGTTTGTATGTTCAATGCTTGGGCTGATTTTATTCCTCGTTTGTTAATATCGCTCGATCATTGGAGTCCACAAACTGATATTCGGTAAAGGGAAGCGCCACCATGAATTTCAGCGCTTCCTGATTCAACGCCAGAGGACCCGAAAAGACCGGATCAGCCAAATTTTATTCACCAACATGGATGCTGAAAAAGTATGTTAGCACTTCTCTGAAAGTAACCGCCTCCCTTGACATGAAAGCTCTCGACAGCCAGTGCCAATGATGCTTCCATCCTAACTGGTAGCATGCATATTGCTCATATGTTGATCAACCTCCTGTTTGGAAAAAAATGACATTGTGACTGACGCGCCGCGATGAGTATGCACTCCACACACGATTCACAACCTTTATAAGTCCTCGTTTTGAGCTCCAAATGATTTTTTCTTCTCATCAGAGCAGTCCGGCGATCAACGTGGCTTACGCATTTCACAATACATGGGCAAGTGCATCGCCTGCTTAGCGGTTTGTATATTCGACTTATTCTCACGCCAATTTCCTTTGCTTTAGATCATCGGCCTGGCGAAACACAAGATTTCATCGCGGCAGACAAATCCCTAACTGGTGACATAGATCACGGTCATCAAGAGTCCCCTCACAAAAATTTTCCCCACTGTGATTGGACCTCTTGATGTGAGAGCCAGTTGGGGATGATCTATGCTTCGTCTGTGGAACGTGTTGGCTGTGATGCCTTCTGCTTTGGTCTGCCTATCGTCAACAGATATTCTTAGATTGTATCACTCTCCTTCTGCAAAGGTGGATTGTCTACAGTCACTGGATCTTGCTGGGTTGACGACATCTATTTTGAAGCTCAACGTTGGTGCGCCAACTATACTCACCAGTGATGTGCAGCCTGAGGAAGGTCTCTGTAACGGTACACGCAAGGTGATGTTGCACATTATCCAAACATGGTTGTGGGTCAAATCCCAACCGGCGACTACAAAGGCACTGTGACCTGTATCCAAAGATGAAGCTGCTTTCGAACCCAGATGAAGTTGCATTCACTTTCAGTCGCATCCAGAATTTGAATTTAATTGTCCTTTGCAATGACAATCAATCAGTCGCAAGGTCTGTCTCCCAAAAACGTTGGGATATACCTTACGTCTCCTCCATTCTCTCACGGTCAGCTTTATGTCGCTCTCTCCCGAGTAACGCACGTCCGCCAGCAAACTGTCCGCTTAGACAAGGATTTAACGGAAAATGTGGGTTTTCCCGAAGTTTTGCAGCCATCCAAAATTTGTTTCAGCTGCTTTTGATATTCACTTCCTAGAACACCTTTCTGATCTCTCTATGCAACCGTTCATGGGTAGGACTTGAGGGCCCTCGAGACATTGACTGCGGGTCAATGGACGAAAGCTTAAAGTCATGGGAAAATTCCTCAATCATTTTCTCATCGGGTGGCTTCACCTTGAGCTGGGGCAATGTAATTATCTCCAGAACTGGTTTTAAATTCTTTCTAAGAAACTGGGAAGAGATTTTGAACTTTCGACAAAATTCGTACTCGGAGATTTCATTTTTCGCCAGTTTCGGATACTCTTCCACTATCTTCTTTAAGCTGTTTGGATTCACAAATGAAGCGGTGTTCATGTGCAGATCCAGCTTTGGCATAGGAGCATCTTTAGACAGTTTTGGTTTTGTCGTTGAATCTACAAAACTACGTGTGGGGTTAAGGTTTTGAAGTTCCGCGTTGTATTTCTTTTCCCATTCATCCTTGTGAGCCAACCTCTGTAGAGACTGGTGGGAACCTGCTCCATTCTCCACTTTTATGCTGCGAATTTCATTTTTGTGCATAGCCTTTTCTAGAAGAGACCCATACAGCTTTCCAGGCTCTGCTACTTTTTGCTTAATTACGGATGGTTCTCGCTGCGCGGCTTTTGGGAAATGCCGACTGCTTTTGGAGACCCTTGAACCCATTGTGATGTGATTGAGTATGGTGTGAGGATGTAGAACCTGCATATGCGCTTGCGCGCCCTTCCGTACACCTTACAGCAATTAGAGTTTCTGCAATCTGCACACGACCAAAAAAAGAAACGAAAGTAAAGTTCAAGCGAGTAGGAAAAAAAGAACAGAGACTGAAAAAGAACAATAGACCTTTTTAGAATCTTCCTTAACGACCAAACTATGAATCAAGAAACCGCATCAAATCCCCCACAAGTCACGCCGACAGAGTCCCAGCGACCTCAGCTGAGCCTGCAAGAGCAGTACGACCAGCAACAGCTGGACTATAACAATAACCGTGTCGACGAATTGCAAAACTTGAAGCAATCCAGTCCGTCTCACGCTGACCAGCCAAACAACCAATCCGACGAGTCGATGTCGTTGCGACAAACCCCGCCATCTTCTGAGTTTGTGTCGAAATTATCGGATACCAAAACGTCACGGTACCAAATCTCGGATTTCCACTTGGTAAAGACGCTGGGGACGGGATCCTTTGGCCGAGTGCATCTGGTGAGATCCGCACATAACGGCCATTTTTATGCTATGAAAGTGTTGCGGAAACGTCAAGTGGTTAAGGCTAAACAAGTTGAACACACTAACGACGAGAGAAGAATTTTGGCTGCCATAAAGCATCCGTTCATCACCAAACTGTGGGGGACATTCCAAGATTGTAAATCGATTTATATGATTATGGATTATATTGAAGGGGGGGAACTTTTCTCACTTTTACGGCGATCAAAAGTTTTCCCCAATCAAGTTGCTAAATTTTATGCGGCAGAAGTACTTTTGGCGCTTGATTACCTCCATTCTATAAATATCATCTATCGTGATCTGAAACCAGAAAATATCCTACTTGGAAGGTCTGGCCACATTAAACTGACAGATTTCGGTTTCGCCAAAGAAGTACAAACCGTCACGTATACACTATGCGGGACTCCGGATTATATCGCGCCAGAAGTCATTTCTGTACAAGCTTACAACGCTGCTGTTGATTGGTGGTCTTTTGGGATCTTGATTTACGAAATGCTGGCTGGTACTACCCCATTTTATGATTCTTCTCCTATTAAAACGTATGAGAATATCACAAAGAGTGATGTCAAGTTCCCAAACTTTTTCCAGCAAGATGTCGTGGACTTGCTCAGTGGACTGCTGAAAAAGGATGTTACCTATAGACTGGGTAACCTGAAGAATGGGTCAGAAGATGTGAAAAGCCATCCATGGTTTAAAGAGGTGATCTGGGAGAATCTGATAAAAGGGCTTGTTGAATCCCCCTACGAGCCCGACATCAAGTCTGGTGTGGGCGATACGTCTCAATTTGAGAATTATGCTGAAGAAAACTATGACTACGGTGTGAATAACACGGCGGACGAGTTTGGAAAGCTTTTCCCGAGATTTTAAAAGGATTTTGCAAAAGGAAGGGTATCATTTCGCTAGTATGATTTGTCGTAAACGAGCCCTGGCATGGAGTTTATTACAGACGGAATAAAGGCCATTATTTTGCTAGTGACGTAGAAAGTTTTCAGAGGCAATCACACTGAGGCGAGGAGAAAGGCAGGAGAGACTCAAAATGGAGCCCCGCGAAAGTGTTAGATCAAGCAGAAGTTTCTATGAATGCCATACTGAATGGCTTATCCAGATCTATGTGTGAATTGGCTTCTCGCAGTCAGACCATGAGTTTATTCTGAGGCCGTGTCGAGTTTCACTGTTATCCAAAGTAGTTCACTCCACCTTAATGATGGGCCCATTCTGGCCCCTTGTACTTGAGTAGACAAAGCCGTTGTGCGTCAAGACGCGGAGAATTTTGGTGAAGGGAATCTTTACAGGATAGCGATGTATTTCGTCCACTCGCTTTTGCGTTAAATTGAGTTGGAGGTCATTTCAAACAAAATTCTGATTTTTGAATCTTTTGAGAGAGTCCAAACTTTTGCAGTTAGTAACAGAATTGCCTCTATGCAGCGACAACACAGATTGCTGGTCTGGAATAACAAAGAGCAGAAAATTTAAAAGGAACCTCAATAGCGCGCTGTGGACTTTTTCTGTCAAGCTTTAGCGGTAGCTTTGACTCACTTCTTCATGTCCCATAATGTGTATCTAATAACGAGCAGAGGGTCCACCCGGTGAAGGCCTAAATGAGAAGATGAATATTAAGGTTTAATGGAGGGTCCCCTGAGAGATGCCACGCAAAAAGGTACTCTATTATTATATAAGACTCTGTTAATCTATTGAGAGGAAACATGAACCTTTTCAGCGGGTATTCTTCGAGCTGCCAATGGACTCCCACGAATTTACACCCGTGCACGTATTGCAATATATGTGGCACCGAAGCGAACTAAAAGGGGCAGCTTCACTATGCCCAATTCGTATTTCTGTCTGCCAAACTGCTGCAGCAGGTTCATTAAATTACCTTTCCTGGAGGAGAGCTTGTCCACGCTCCGCATCTGGAAAGTCATATAGGGGGCTGGCGGAGCTGAGGATTTTTTACACGATAAAATTTCATTTTGGATCGATTATGCCTATACTGTATCTATATCACAGCATCTGAGACAAGTTTTTTTGGGCTGAAAGTATACAAGGCTTGGTGGTGTTGCGGATATCACGTCCAATTCCAATTAGGATCACCTAGGTTCGTTTCCTAGCCCAGCCATTTCCATGGTCTCGTAGTAAGAGACAAAAACTAAAGCAATCAAGTATTGATACACTGCCAGGTGATGCCTTGCTGATTAGCAAAGTAAGAATAGTAACGTAAAATGCAGAACAGGAATGGCAAGTGTTTCTATCAGTTAGAAATTCTTTCTGTCAGTCGCTGATTTTTGATTATTCCCTCACTGCATCCTACTATTACGTGATTTCCGAAGTTGGTTTCTTTTTTCTGCAGCATAGCCCTTTCTTGATGGGCTTCCACTTCAACGACCCTAGCTTTTGGATGTGGGATGCTAAGACCGTTTGCAAAGAATCAATGGTAGCATTGATATACTATCGCTAAAATTACATTGAGGAGCAGAACTAAAAAGATTGAAGGGGTGAGAAAAATTAGGTTAAGTTGGGGAAGAGGGGAAACAACCTAATTTGGACAACTTGATAAAGCAGGTTTTGTGGCACTAAGGTGTATTCGAGCTCACTCAATGTGATTTAGGATATTCACGCTATTTGTACTGTGACGCACTTGAATGATATGCACCTTCATGCACGGATAACGGAATGGTTTCATCTGTTCGTTCTAGCATCTTTATGCATTTCTGTTAGCAACGAGGGATCTCAGCGATCCAGACGTCCTGAAATGAGTCAAGTATAACAATAAAACCAGAACTTGATATTTGGTCTAAAGAATTGTGGCAGGTACGTCGTTCACCTTTGCTCACCCTCTTTTCGGATACGTTTTTTTTTCAAGTGTCCCGTTGCTCTTCGTGTTCTAGGAGACATCACCCATGGAGAAGTCAAAATATTCTGATCCATTGGTTGGAGCAAAGGGGAAGATTGCTCTACGATGTGTACCTTTTGTATATTATGTGTCTGGCCCTCTGGATGACTCGCTTTTACTTACGGATAGGGAAAAAAAGACACAGGAAATCAATTTTATGAGGTTAGAATTCTTCAGTTATATGCATTTTTTCCAGCACACCCAACGTACATGAGACGTACATAAGACGTACATAATCCTGCATGACGGATCTGATCTGATCTATATCATGCGTTAAAAAACAACAAGATCCGGGTCTCGAAAAAAGACAGTATTCGGGGCAGAGCCCGTCGTTTCTTCAAGCCTTGGTTGAACTTTATTTGAGTGAAAATCAATTTCATAAAGGCCATTGTGCGATTGAGTTCCAATGAAGCTATGAAAATTCCACTGCCTTAAATCACTCCAAGATAAATATGCCCTTACTTGAGTCATCAAGTTGAGGCGCCTTTCCCGATTTTATGGCGTAGTAGTTTTCGAGTCTGTGTTCTAGTTTCTTCAAGCCCTCCCCTCCCTTCATTACATGAAGTAGTTGAAACAATCCAGCGCTGAGCTTGAGAGATTGTTCCTGGGAGAACTTTGTTCGCGTACACACCTGATGAAGTATGGAGAGTTTTCGAAGCTGAAGTAAAATGGAGGTATCACGGATAGATGATTTCGCAAAGCTGACAACTATTCCTTGTTCCTGCGTAAAGTTATTCCGTCTTTCCAATGAAGATGCCATATTCTTGATCAGCATACTCTCTGTGGGAGATGACTCCCACGCAAGGAAAAGTCGTTGTGGATCCAGCCAAAACTGAGACTTTTCAGCGAGAGACAGAAACTTGTCGATCAATGTTTTATCGACTTCTTCCAACTTTGTCAGGCCAAAAATAACTCTCCAAAGTGACCTTTCTGCAAAGAGCGACATACTCCGACTCAAAAGTAGCGGATACCATATAAGTATTAAATTTTCGGCAACCAGTTCGAGAACAAAATCCAATTTCTTCAAACCCCAAAACCTGGTTAAAATGGCTATGCTCACATCAGCATAATCTGTAGCATTTAACCGGAGAAACCCGGGATTATTCGATATTCTTTTCAGTATTCGACTCAGCTCGACCTCTTTAACGTTTTTGTTCAAAATTAAAGAGAGCATAATTGATCTTGTTAGTCGGTCCTCGAAATACAGCTTTTCAAAAGCTTCTAAAAGCCAATTTTTATCGTTTGAAGCCTTTATTTCCTTGACCAAATCCTGGCTGCTCATATTTGATAGATTCTTCGACCCCTTTAAAGATGAAATTATTTCCAAACCTTCCACAAGTCCCGTAAAGTGTCTGCTCTCGAGGTTTTCCAGCTTGTTGCGTTTCTCAGCCTTGACTTTAGCGATTTGAGTGTTTAGAAGCTTTAAATAGTTGTGCACCTCAGTTTCGGATATCGGTAGCGTTCTTTGAGCAAAAGGTAGAGTTGGTTTCTTTTTTGCAGAAGACATAAGCCTTCTCAAAGCATGAACTGCTTTACTCATGCGGTGAGGTGTGTGTGGATAAAAACAGTTGGGTTCGAGTCCGAGGTGCACCGATTTTCTCTATACTGACGGTTTTTTTTTTTATCAAGTTACCACTGGAACCTAGTCGATCAGAGCACCGTGAGATGGGTCTTCTTACAAGCGTACTGTAAATTCTGTCACGAATATTTCAAAGTGTCCCTCAGCGTTTTTTTACCCTCCTGTTACTTCATTTATACATTTGTTTCAAGTAAGTAGATTTTGGAAATCCCAAAATGGTGTCTCATCTGTCGATAGAAACCCGACCGGGGGAACATGAACCAGGCAGCACTGGCTCACATGTCGGTCTTTATTGCCGAATTGGTCGTAGCCGGTATAACGATGCAACCGGAAAGAGGTTCGTACTGAAGGATGTTCACTGTGCATAAACAATATAGGATAAGCCGAGACATCATTCTCTATGTCTTTCATCGCATCAGTTTCTCCCGTATAGTGCATAATAGAGCTGAATGGCCTTAAATTTAAAGAGATGAAAGGGAGTATACCAGAATATTGATGCCTTTCATAAAACGCAGATGCTGAGGGGGGATCACATATCGCTTCCCTGATCCTCGACATTTAGGACAACACGGATGGTTTTCGGAAAAAGATCCAGCCACATACGAAAAGGTTTGAAAATACCATTCCACTGCGCTTTTTCTAACACTCTTGCTCATTTCAGTAAAGATAACCTTACGAGCTGTTACTGAGCTGTTTTGCAATGCAGCATGGTCATACATAAAGGCACTTATCCGATATGCTTGAGAATACTCACATCGGTGTGGTAACGGATGATAGCGTCCCGCACAGATGTACGGCTCCTTTACAGAACTATACAGCGTAATAAACTCAATATAGAGATCAGAAAGGAGAATAATAAACTGAGACTTAGAGGCCGCACTTTTATATATTTTAAGCTACTGGTCATGAGTACGCACCATGCCGGGTTTATTTATACAACTTCCTTACAAAGATTGCCTGTGGGATCAAGTAAACCCTGGTGCATTATATTCATGCCAAAATAGGTGTTTCTCCCTATAAGTCCGTGTATACACACGACGCCGTTTCACTCATACAACATCTTTACGCATTCACAAGCTCTCGTATAAACTCATCCACTCCTTCTCCCTTCCTCATCAAAGCTTCACCTATTAGAAAACTGTTGACATCTTCCCCTTTGTACTTTTTCACATCCTCCACACTGGTAATCCCGCTAAGAGCACACAGAATTATTGGCTGGTCCATCTTTTTCTCAGCAATAATCTTAGCCATTCTTGTGGATGTCGAAAGATCCACTTGAAAGTTATGCAGGTTTCTGTTATTTACGCCAATTACCTTTGACCCCACCTCCAAGGCTTGCTCCAGCTCTTGCGAAGAATTAATCTCAACCAGTGGCTCCATGCCCAGCTTCTTACTGTACTTATAAAGTCTCTCCAACACAGATGGGGAGAGCATCTTGACGATGAGTAAAACGGTATCAGCACCGTTGAGCCTTGCCTCGAGGATCTGGTACTCTGAAAAGATGAATTCTTTACGCAGAATCGCGGGACGGTTCTCCAATTTTTCCACCGACAAACGAGCCACTCTCAAGTCTTCGATAGATCCTTTGAACCAGGTCGGCTCGGTCAGAACACTGATAGCGGCTGCTCCTGCCTTGGCATACACAAATGCCTGTTGTGCAGCATTAGCTTTCAGGTCGATGTCAGCTTTTGAAGGGGAGGCTCTTTTAATCTCGGACAAAATGGCAGACTTACCCGATTCAGTCACACATAAAAGTCTGTCGTAAAAAGATATACTTTGCGGGGCGAGTCCCAGCTTTAGGTAAGTTTCAAGATCGCTCATTGTTTTTCCAGGTATCTGGGACAAGGTTTCAACTTCTTTTTGTCGTTTTTCGAAAATCGTATCCAAAATGGATTTTTTTTCCGGCAATGAATTTTCCTTGGCTGAGGTTCCCTTGTTCCAAAATCCATCTCTACAGTTGAGCATATTTTTAATCATTAGGTGCCCCTCTTCGGTGAGAATACTCTCCGGGTGGAACTGAACGCCCTCGATTGCGTATTCTTTATGGCGAATCCCCATAATGACTCCATTCTGCGTAGTGGCAGTAACTTCAAGGCAATCGGGTAAAGTTGCATTAGTTCCAGCTAAGGAATGGTACCGAGTTGTAGCCACTCCCTGAGGAACACCAGCAAATATTCCTTTACCGTCGTGATAGATTGGGGAAGTTTTACCGTGAACGATTTCGCCTGCATACTCGACTTTACCGCCAAAAACCTGGTAAATGCATTGTTCGCCCATACAAACACCGAAAATGGGTTTTTTCCCCTTGAATCGGCTAATTAGATCGCATGAGATCCCGGAATCTGTGGAAGGGTGACCCGGGCCGGGGGATATCAAGATTATGTCCGGGTTGATCTGCTCTATCTCGTTTAGAGTGATTTTGTCGTTGCGAAAGACGTCCACCCGGGCCCCCTCCTGGCACAGGTACTCGTAGATGTTCCAAGTGAACGAGTCGTAGTTGTCAATCATCACCACGTAAGTCATTTTGGGTCCTTGTTCTGATGGTGGTGGTGGTTTTTTTTTTTCTGACTCACATTTCACATCCGCACACCACCAACGCGATACACGAAAATGGAATCAGTTAGGGTGGACTCACATATGCTTAAGGAGAATCAGAATAAAATTGTCAGGATAATAGGCAAAATCACATCTGTTAGCGGGACTCAAGCTACTATGGAGTCTAGCGGCCAGAATGTCACGCTGCTGCTATCTGCCAACTCAGATGTACCTCTGAAAGTTGCCACGTTCTACGAGATTATAGGGAAAGTCACTACGGACGACCTTACAATACGCGTTTTGAGCACCGTTGATTTTGGGCAAGAAATCAACGAAAGAGCTGTGAATGAAATGGTCAAGTTTTCACATAAATGTAAAGAGATTTTTTTATGATATAGAATACTAATCGTCCCATCTTCTCTTCCTTCTCGTAGCGGACGGTACGGGATCGTTGAAAACCGCCGACTTTATCCTGTCGCCAGCTTTGTACCACCCGATCACAGAAGGGCGTGGTGCTGGGGTCACATCGTTCATTAACGAGGTTCTCGAATAAGACCAGCCTGGTGTAACGGTGGAGGCCACATTTGGAGAAGGTTGCAAAGAGCTGTAATACGTTACCGCGCTCGTAGGGAACCTTCTGGACCACGTAGTATGGGTGGTAGTACTTCCTGGCTGTGACTGCATTGGAGCATAACGAGTTCTTCCCGTTTGAAGCGTGTATGGGATGGTAAAAGAAGCAGAATCCACCGCAGAAGCTGCGTTTGGAATATTGATTTGAGGTGACGGAGGATCACCGGATCCGGACGGTTCCTCGCTTCCCGTCATCCCGGAAAGAACAAAACGCGGGGTATAATGGATTGTGAACTCTGTTGAAGAAACAGCTGCGTAAATTTGAATAAAGTAGTTTCCATTTGCACCGGCTGTAGCGTCAATCTCAGCGGTATACTCTCCATTAGCTTCTGCCCCTCTCAGCCCCTGCGCGAGTTGCGCAACGCTTTGAATGTCGGTATTCGAGCCCGTACACAGAATGATATCGAACGAGTTGAAATCATCCAAGCTAGGCGAGTTCCCATCGTCATCCCATCTGAGCTCCACCTCCACTGTTCCTGATGAGGCACTGAGCCTCTGACCAGATCTCGGGGATGTTATATCCACGTCCGCAAGAGCAGAGCCTAGTAAAAGGGTGACAATATACCAAAATACTTTCATGGTGTTGAGAGTCTAGGCGGTGCTCTTTTGGGTGGTGCACGCTCCTTGGCGATCTCTGTCTGCGGTAGTGTGGGGATCAAAACGTATCAGGCAGTTTTAACGTTCTGTGGACTTGTAGTTTTATTGAGCAGGCAGTTTTCAGCCGTACCAATGAAACCCTCTTTTTTTCAGCGGAGTGGGCTCACTTCGACTCAGGATTGGTTCCCCTAACGAGGCATAAAAAGGTGATATGTCTCCTGAGAAGTAGAGTAGCTCTACGGCATGATAAGAATTATAAAGTAATAACTGTAAAGCGTCATCTGATCAGCCTCAGTTTCCATCAAAGTGGGATAGCTTGGGAAAATTGATTTCTTTGAATAAACATGAATATGTCCTAACGTGAGTGCTACCGGATGGCTTGCTGGTAGACGAGGGACGATTGACAGTTCTGGATGATCCGAGGCCCCATTGAAATTTTGACAACAGACCACACTGTTACCAGAAAATACTTTGTGTGCTTCTGTCCATAAAACAGTCCAGTCTGAGCACACCTCAGATCTGGTCAGCGTTGAACCGTTTAAATGAGCTGGTGGCGTCTCCATTAACTAATAATAACTCCAGAATGATGCTCCTGTCTCATCATACCTCCCAACATCCAGTAGGTTTTAAAAGGTATTTCTTTGTTCTATCATTTTCTCGATGAGACGTCTCCCAGTCAGAGATTATAACTGCCATAAGTACTACAGGCACCAACGTCTGTTAACGGGATGGATTAAAGCACTCAATGGTGAGATATTGTACTGTACTCATTGGGAAGTTTCCACCTCTCAAAATGATCCGCTTCTTCTCCATGGCGTTCTGGTCGTAAAGACCGTTTGGTTCTGTGTATCTGAGCCTAATAAAGAGATGCGCAACCTTTTACTTCTCAGAAACTTCATTTGAGTTATTCTTTGAGCACTTGAATGTAGGTTGTGAGTGGATGCTAGATATGCGATCACGAGACATTGACCCATAAGCACCACCGTCAGAGGTGTCCCTATTGCTTTAGTAAGGACATGCCTGTCGAAGTAGTATGCAGTCTCACTCACATGACCGTTTAGTTGAAGTAACTCAAATCCACCCATAATGACATGTGTCAAATATATACATCACCAGCGTAGTTTTCTAAAAAGAACTGGGGAAGTGATCGATAAGGGGAAAGGTGGTTATTCAAAAAACCAGCGTCTTGAAGTCAGTCTCACTGGTGCGGTTCATGGTAGCGTCTATGGCTGCGTTTATGGCTGCGAGAAAGGAATGATGTGGCGTCAATTCGTCTCAGCATGTACATGCCTCCTTTACCTCAAGAAAGAGCCTCAGAAGCTTAAATAGCTAAAAGTCAATCATGCTTAATTAACAGATTATCTATTAGCCACATTTATCCCCAAATACAGACGAGTTCAAGCGAAGTCTATCCAAGTATAGACAGGTAAGCGATCAAGAAATAACTACACGGCAGGGAGTCAAGAATATATAGGGGAATTAATACAGCTTTTGCATATCAAGTGCTCCTCTAGCGTCATCTTAAGCCCAAACTTGAATGAATAGGGTTAGAATAGAGTATACATAAAATGTCTGGATGATGCATAAAATTTCAACATGATATACCTCAAATCCATGATGAAAGTGATCGACAACTCTGTAAGTAATCTAACACAGTCTCGTCTAACCAAATCTTTAGGGCGCGCAGCTAGTGGAATGTATCAAAGTTTTACGGAAGGATCCGAAAAACTGTGCGAGGATTGGAGACAAATGCGTAGTTGTGGTTCAAAAATCCCGCCCGCTTACTTCGCAAATCACCGGATCTTCTGCTGCTAACAGAGTGAAGAGAGGTGATATCGTACGTGCTGTTGTTGTAAGAACGAAAAAGGAGACACAGCGTCCTGATGGGTCGGTGATTAGATTCGACGACAATGCATGCGTTTTAATCAATAAAAACGATGAACCAATCGGCACAAGAGTTTCTTCCGTTGTTGCCAAGGAGCTTAGAGACAGAAATTTTAACAAGATAATAGCGCTGGCACCAAAGGTTGTTTAATTGTACATAGGAAAGATATATATCGGGAATATAAGGCGAGATTTGTGATTTAATGGCTCATAAATCATCGTTGATTCGTGATAATGGAGATTCAATGAATACCTTTCAACGTCTTAGGTAACCTTCAAGGTAAGAGGTATGGCTTGTTTCCTGAAACGGGGTTATAGAATCTGAATGAAGCTGTTTCAAGCAGCACTTGATTTGTTATGATTTCTGTATTCTATTTTCATCGGTTTTAATTTACGGCTCTTCTGAACGTATTTTGGAGAAGGGGGAGTAAGGCTGCTGATGAATATCGAATTAGCCAAATATACTTATCACTACAGTTCTTCATGTTCTTAGTGGGCTCTTTTGCCTTTCTTTAATGGATGGAAATCTCCTTCAATCTGTGAAAGGCGCTCTTGCTGGGTTACGGAAGGCACAAGTCACGACATTTTATCAAAATCAGAGAGAGATCACCGAATTTGCCGCTCAAGACTATTTGCGTGCTTCCTCTTACTTTACATTGATAGGCAGTCTGTATAGAGGTATCTCTATCTCTCGAAGCTATCCAGCAGCGTTACACTATTCACGTTTCAGGCTGGAGTAAATCTCGTTACACTTTAAAAGGAGGTGAGGCTCCAACTACTGCGTGACGAGGGGAGATGAAATCTCAGAAAATGGCTTACAATAATGTCTGGTTGCAGCGAAGGAAGAAGATTAGTCTTGAAGATATTGTTTTTCAATGAATAGCAGAATATACAAAGCAGAACCTATTGAGTTTGGATTCCTGGTTTCAGGTCAGGTGCTATTTTTTTCAACCTCTGATCCTTGTCTCGATAGCTCGTATTACATGCCATCATGCGTGCTTTGAGTTGCAGCATGTTGACTATGTCATGAGTAAATCGTTCTCGATCGAAGGGCAAAGCTTTGAAGTCGAAAAATGACCATATTCTTACTATGGTCCCCGGGCCAGCTGAATGCTCAAGGTCTATTGTAATATTTCAGGAAAAGACCATCAAGAAACAGAAAGGGTACACAACCTGACGGAAAGTCGACTAAAGCCATTATTGGGCATGCGTTCTTTTCATCACAAGGAGGCCATAAATAGAGAAGATTAGGCAAAAACTTTCTGCTTCTTTTCTCGAAGGCCAATGGACCCAATGGAGGGATTGGAGAGTGATAAAATGATTATCAAGCTGAGGTTGGGTTTCGAAAACTTCTAGGTAACAGAAGGAAGAAAAAACGAGACTCTGAGGGGCGAGTATATAATTATTGACGTTTTCTGCGTCTTGCTAAGCCTTCAGGTTTAGCAGTATATATGTGAAAGAGGGATGGAAATTTCATTGATCAAGTTCCCGGGCTGCTATCTGCTTTCTAGCTCAGGAAGGACTCTCTTTCGGGTGAACAAGTGATGCAGGATTGATGGCGGCCTCACCTTGAGCTGATGCACACTTAAGTTGTTTCCGACGCCTTCCTTGTTATTGTCGATAAGCTACTCGTCCCTGTGGACGGGGTCGTTTGGCTCTATGTCATTGATGAAAGCTATGACTATCATTAGAAGTACTCTGTATATGCGTAGCTTAAGATTTCTGGATCCATCATAGGACCAAACACGGAGCGCAGTCTGTACACAAAACAACAGTCTCCTATAACATAGCCTCATCATAGAAAGCAATGCATAAATCATAGACGTTCACTACCCATTCTTGAGCACCTCACCTCGAACGCCCAAACTGTATATAAGAATTCAAGTCAACACTTCCGCAAATGCGTTACAACCAGTCATGTATTTTTTCGCTCTCTTAGGCTCCTAAGCTTACGCTTAGTCGCAAATATATCTACAAATTTATTTATTCTTGTTCCATAGTGGAATATTCTCCTTAGCCACCGGAGATGCCTGCGATAATTCAGCCAGAGATTTCAAAATCTGTGAACTATGCTTATTTATGCAGTCGATCGTTTTCTCCTTCCCGTCTTGAAACTTGATTGTGAGTTTGGCAGGAACTTTTCTCGCTTCTTGATCATTTTCAGTCTCGATCCTACGAACAGAAATCAAAAGGTTCGGATTGTGAAACTGAATAGTGGGTAGATTAAACTTCCAAAACTGTCTAGCACCCATGTGGCCGTATTTGTTCAGCTTCTTGAAAACCAGATCTATACCCACAATATCTGACGACAAGCTGAGAGCTGAGCCCGGGTAGTTGGCAATGTGGTTCAACCGCGAAACCTGTTTTGAGAGACGGCTGGTGGGGAGCCCTTTAAACATTTGGCAGGACATTTTCAAGTGGAAAGTTATGAAGGAGGTGTCTGGATGTAATAATAATGGACTCGAAGCGACTTGTTGATGACTACTACAAGATTGTACTAAATCAGGGGTCCTTGATGAACTTGGCAAGTCCTCACAAAAAGTCTAGGAATGTGGGACTGGAGTCGTACTTCCCATTGGTGAGTGAGTCCCAAGAGCCTAAGCTGGAGGATCGCATAGCGATGCATCGGGAAAACTTGGAAATGATTAGAGATAAAACCAAAGACTGGGAAATGCATCAGGCAAAGTTGGAGATGAAGATGGGTTTAATTAGAGAAAAGTGTCAATTTCTTGTAAGTTCTAAAAGCTGTAATTCTCCCTCCGTCTCATCGTCGGTTCCCCTGAAGGACCCTGGAGAGTGGGAGATGAAGCTATCAAAATCAGATGATCCCACTGCCGGACATCTTTCGCATGTTGTTGAATGTGCAATGGATCTTGTGAATTCGGAGATTGATGGCGTGAAAGTTTGTCGCATCGACAAGGAGCTCAACCGTGTATCGAACAAAGTGGTGAGCTCACTTCAAAATGTTATTGGGGCTTTCACGTGATTTTTGGAGTGAGCATAACTCACTCCGCGTATGCTTTACGGCCAAGCAATTCAGGCCACTTCCCATATAGTCGAAAGCCAGGATTTGAGAGCAAATCTTGTGATTGTCTCTTTGATGATTATGGGAGAGTTTAATGGGCCCAGTCAACCTTAAGATCAAGGTGGCAGCGTCTTTTGATAAAAAAAAAAGCTAGTTTTCCTTCTCTTCTATGCGATCAGTACTCTGTGACAATGGCACGTGACGCACAACCAGATTACAATTGGATTGCTAGCATGCATTGGATTATGTCACTGATTTGCTTTGCATAATGCTTGAGTCTTTTTTGAGTCACTTAGAGAAAGCGCAACAGAGAGAGCCACAGTTGAGACTACCCATGAGGCATGCATTCAACTCAATGAGATGTTCACAAGCTAAAGAGAAGACTGTCGTCGCTGCCCACTTGCTGAAACATTTTTTTTGGAACAGCATTGATCATGGGCGTGTACCTTTGGTTTTGGAGAGGGCTGCGTAAAGCATAGAATAAAAGTCGTTTCTTGGATGTGAAGTATGATAAATTCTGCAGAGGTTGGAAGTGCTGATTGCGAAATGTGATAAGCCTCAGATTTGAGTAGAATAGTGCTGCCATGAAATTTCTCCTCGCTTGATCCCGGCCAAATGCCACGAAACAGAAACTCGACAAGTTAAGTCCCAAATGATTTTCCTATAAAGTAGTAAAAGACTTATATACACCACAACAGCCAACCAGTGGTCATTGAGCACAGATATAAGTTCACAAGGACAAGTTGTCGAAAAAATGCACAATAGAGCAGTTGTTGATCTAAATCCTGACAAACAACAAAAGTAGCAGTGCTCTTCGAGATGGTTTAAAGACTGTCAAGTGTCTTTCTTTGCTTATTTTGGTCTCCCCAAAAAAGACTGATTTTAAAAAAAAGCTGCAAAACCCGCACCCGCCCGTTACGCAGTCTTATCGAGAGAGCTACAATGATTTTTCAAAAACAAGAAATTCAAGCGTCTTTTGAGTCTGTCTCAGCATGCGATGCTCTCTTTTCCTCCTGAAAAGCTTTTTAAAAGCAGTTTTTGAACTCAAGAGTGACTCATCAGCTCCTGTTAGTTTTGATGTATAGATTACACCCAGTGGCTTCTTTTCCGCCCATCTTTTCCGAATTTTCTCTTTACTGGGCTCCTCTTTGACAGATCAGATATCACCGTGCTTATTAAGAAATAGCAAAATTGGAAAGATGTCGTCTCTTTGTCATATTAGATACCACCGTGCTTATTAAGGGTTTAGCAAAATTGGAAAGATGCCGTCTCTTTGACAAGAACGACATTATCTGGCGAATGCCTTCAATAGCTGCACGCACAAACTAACCATCTTAATCATCTTAAGATGGTTGTCTGCTCCCCCTCCAAAAGATCCGCCAACTTCATTCCTTAAGCCCGTCACATCAGAATGTCACCTAATCTAGGCTCTTGAACGTCCCTCTTGTGTGAATATCACCTCTCCGGTTATCCAAGAAGACAAAGTCATACAGCTACAAATATCAACGAGCTAATTCGCCCTTACCCCAAGACTGTACAGCCCATTTTTCATAGCCCATTTTCGGGTTTCCCCACGCAAAAAATCACGTGGTGCATCAGACCACTTTAAACGAGGAACGAAAAACCGTTTGAAAAGTTCGCTTTCCCCTCAAAAAAAAATTACTCTTCAAAGCTTACGAATTAAGCTCACTCAATTGGCGCGTCGTTCCTATCGCAAAAGTCGCGAATTAGAAAAACACACACACACAGTATATCAAGATGGGTGTTATTGAAGAAGCTATTCCGATCGTTAAAAACCAGGCACTCCACTTGTACGAGGCATTTGTGTCTTTGTCGGTTCTCCAGCAGATCTCGCTTATAGTGGGGACTCCGTTCGTTTACAACATTCTTTACCAGCTGGCTTATTCTTTAAGAAGCGATCGTGTTCCCCTAGTCTTCTACTGGATACCGTGGCTAGGATCTGCTGTTCCCTACGGGATGCAGCCGTACGAGTTTTTCGACCAGTGCCAGAAAAAATACGGAAACGTGTTCGCTTTTGTTTTGCTGGGAAAAGTTATGACGGTTTACCTTGGCCCAAAGGGCCACGAGTTTGTTTTGAATGCAAAACTTAACGACGTTTCTGCAGAAGACGCATATAGTCACCTGACTACCCCGGTTTTCGGAAAGGGCGTCATTTACGATTGTCCCAACTGGAAGCTGATGGAGCAGAAGAAGTTTGCCAAAACCTCTCTTACAAGAGAGTCTTTTATCAAGTATGTCCCTTTGATCAAGGAGGAAATGAAGAAGTACTTGAGCAGCGAGTCCAGTTTTCTCGGTGGTGGAGATAAGAAAAAGGGCAGAGTCAATGTCATGAAAACCCAGCCTGAACTAACCATCTTCACCGCTTCCAGAACTCTGCTCGGTAAAGAGATGCGTGAAAAACTCAACACGGGATTTGCCAAACTATACTCCGATCTCGACAAGGGATTTACACCTTTGAACTTTATCTTTTCAAACCTGCCGCTCCCCTCGTATCGTGCCAGGGACAACGCCCACAATGTAATCTCACAAACATACCTCTCCTTGATTAAGAAGAGAAAGGCAGAAAACGACGTTCAGGACAGAGATCTCGTTGACGCTTTGATCAAGAACTCAAAGTACAAAGACGGAACTCGCATGACCGACGAGGAAATCGCTAACCTTCTCATTGGTGTTCTCATGGGAGGCCAGCACACTTCTGCTGCCACTTCTGCGTGGTTTCTGCTCCATCTCGGAGAGAAGCCCGAGTTGCAAGAAGAACTGTACCAGGAACAGAAAAGAGTCTTACAAGGAAGAGAACTGGCTTACGAGGACCTTCAAGACATGCCGCTTGCAAACAACGTTATCAAAGAGACTCTGAGAATGCACATGCCTCTCCACTCGCTTTTCCGCAAAGTTGCCCACTCGATCCCAGTTCCAGGTACTTCCTACGTAGTCCCCAAGGGACACCACGTTCTTGTCTCTCCCGGTTATGCGCAGACTAATGATAGCTACTTTCCCCACGCGAGCAACTTCGACCCGCACAGATGGGACGATCTTTCGGGATCCACAGCCAACGACGATACGGTAGACTATGGGTTCGGCAAAATCTCCAAGGGGGTCAGCAGCCCGTACTTGCCATTCGGCGGGGGCAGACATAGATGCATTGGTGAACAGTTTGCCTACGTGCAATTGGGTACTATTTTGGTGACTTTTATTCAGACTTTCAAGTGGTCCGGAAGAGCCCCGCCAGTTGACTACACAAGTATGGTTACCCTTCCCACTGACCCGGCCACTATTGACTGGGTTAAAAGGGATTGATGTATTGAAGGTGTTTGTAGAAAGCTCTAGGAGTGCCAATATACATTGAAGTTTGTCTCTTGGATGTTACTGTTATCAAGTTTTTTGTCAGAAAAATGTGATTAATGGTGCTGAAGTTCTCTATTGAGCCATTCTCTCTCAAGTGATTTGAAGTTATTGGGAGACGATATTCTTACACAAAACATGGTTGAAATTATCCTCGGTATCTTGAATTGTTTCGCGTCTTGGAGAGTCTGAATTGGAGGCATTTTCCATTCACCAGAGGTCAAACTGGGCGAACATGATGGCCATGGAAGCATTATGGCCATGGAAAACATGAGTCCACCGTTTTTCAGGTCTTTTTTGTAATACGGGATTCTATATGCCGCGCTTTAATTGCATCTGATGTATTTGCGTGGTTGTCAGCATGATTTCCCATACTTGGCAGGTATGTAGTGTGCATCGATATGGAATGCAAAGAATCGCATGCTTGCATATGGTGGTCCATGTGACAGATAACTATTCTCGGTAAGCTTCAATGTTCGCTGATATTTGCGTGGGCTATGTAGAACACAAGATGTGAAAAAATGGTTTTGTAGAGGAAAGAAAATAGGAGGCTTAATTTTGTTGAGGGTTATCCCCAACCTCACCCTAGGCATCGATGGTGCATGTTCGGTGATTTAGTGGTATCACTAATGAGAAAGATAGGTACGCTTATTATGGCCGTGAGATATAGCTTCGAAGGATCTTCAGATTTGCTGAGTCTCTCTAACTGATTCCTTTTTATCGCAGTGTTAGTCTTGAGGGAAGATGGCTTTATAATCCACCATGCCATAAGCAGTTATGCTGATTCGTCAGGCTCTATCAGATGCTTCATTTGCCGGAGGCAGGTTGGCGACTACGGCATGCACAAGTCTCACTTGAAGGCGCATTTTGGTAAGTAGTGAGTAAAGTTCAACTTGGCGTTTCAACAAGTACCTTGGTAAGGCTAAAACTCAATTGAATCCTTTTATAACTTGCTACTATACTGACTAAAATGACATATCTACTCTCTTTCATTTGTAGCTTGCAACTCCCTCATCTCTCTAGGATCCACCCTTTTTTCGACATCTTTTTGCAATTCACTCTTGATACGATCCGTTAAATCGCTTACAATCTGGAAAGCCTTGTTGCAACATTGCATGATCATCACAGCGTCGATCGATAACCCACCCGCTTTGCTGATTTGAACAATCTCCTTATTCTTGTTCAAAGTCAACGTCAAACTACTGTTTCTGAGAAACTCCTCCTTCATCGTTGTATCCAGCACTATTATCTCATTGTTCAGATCTCCCTTGACATTCTCCTGGATATCGTTCGGGTTAAAGAAACTAAACGTCACACAGATGGGGATATGCAATATCGACAGCGGAACAGGTTCTCTCTCCTGGACTGAATGCACAATGACACTTTCCCCGACAACGGAGACATCTGGTTTTTTAAAGTGCAGCAAAGCGATAATTACCCCTAAACACGAAACGTCGATAAAATTACCATCAAAATCTAGAAAATGAATGTCCGCTCGTATCGACCAACATTTGGATCCTGCAACAACACACAAACTTTCTAGATCGAGTGCATTAGACCTTCTTATGGCTTTTTCAATAAGTCTCGTAATGAGAATCTCGTCCGTAGACTGTCTGCCACTCTCGAAGATAGCACTAGCCATAGGCGAGATTTCTGTGGATATCTGAAACAGTCCTTCAAATGGACGGTCTTCAAAGGGGGTCATTATTTCGGCAGAGATTTTTACAGCGATTTTGGTTTTCCC
>JAJLSF010000429.1:0-28955 GCA_030567395.1 Citeromyces hawaiiensis
AGACGGGTCTCATAGAACGCTTCCTCTGGGAATCCAGGTAATGGAGCAGGGCCAGATTCGCATCACTATCAATGAAGAACGAACTCCTCCAAGATACAACGAAACCGCCAGATGGGCATTTGTAAACCCACCGCCAGACTTGGTTCAGCCACAGTTTTCCAATGGGAGGCTCAGCTATAAAGATGTTGAAATATCCATGTCAAACCCCTTTAAAGTAGAAGTAAAGTATAAAGGGAAAGTGGCAGCTGTTGTCAACGACCGCATGTTTTTGAATGTGGAACACTCTAGAAAAGAAAAAGACAGTCTGTCGCAGTACGAGTCATCTTTCAACATGTTTCGCGACACTTTCAAGGACTCTCGTGGGGACTCTCTTCCCATGGGACCGGAATCTGTGGCTGTAGATATAACCATGCCATTTGTAAACCACGTTTACGGGATTCCGGAACATACCGACTCGCTTCTGTTGAAGGACCGGCTGTACCGCTTGTTTAACGTGGATATTTTCGAGTATGAGACCGATAGTGCTATGTCCATGTATGGATCGATCCCCTTCATGATGGGGGTTTCATCTTGCCACAGTGTGGGCATCTTTTGGGTCAACGCAGCTGATACGTATATAGATATAAGTGGGTCTCCAAAGCAAACTCACTGGATGTCTGAATCTGGCGTTCTGGATCTTGTAATTATGGTGGCAGACGTCCCGAAGGATGTCTCCAAGATGTATACAGCGCTCACGGGAACGCCAGCTCTCCCCAATCAGTTTGCTTTAGGGTACCACCAAAGTCGGTGGAACTACAACGACGAGAAGGATGTTTTGGAGATTGATTCGCTCTTTGATGTCCACCGCATTCCCTATGACTCCATCTGGCTTGACGTGGAGTACACCGACAGCAGAAAGTACTTTACGTGGCAGCGCGACAAGTTCCCCGACCCAGACTTTATGAGTTCTGTACTGGCATCACACGGCCGGAATTTGGTGGTTATCATTGACCCGCACTTGAAGACGGACTATGCTATAAGCGCAGAGGTGGAGTCGCGTGAGTTGGCCATTCGCAACCCCAATGGAGGAGTCTTTCACGGAGAGTGCTGGCCTGGGGAATCGGTGTGGATCGACACTTTGAACCCGGAAGCTTCAGAGTTCTGGCAGTCTCTTTACCAAAACGGGACGGAGCTTGTGGGCCACTCTCCCAACGTTTTCATATGGAACGACATGAGCGAACCGTCTGTTTTCAAAGGCCCCGAAACGTCGGCCCCCAAAGATCTGATACACTTTGGCGGATGGGAGCACAGATCAATCCACAACCTGTATTCTTTGACTGTTCATGAAAGCACCTTTCAGGCGTACCAGAAACGGTTCAGCCATAACAAAAGGCCCTTCATTCTGACCCGTGCCTTCTTTGCCGGATCTCAGAGAACGGCAGCTGCTTGGACGGGCGACAATCAGGCTTCGTGGGAGTATCTGGAAGCTTCTCTTCCTACCGTTCTGTCGATGAATGCAGTTTCAATGCCGTACGTTGGTGCAGACGTTGGTGGGTTTTTCGGAGACCCTTCCAAAGAGCTGCTGGTGCGTTGGTACCAACTCGGAATATGGTACCCGTTCTTCCGGGCCCATGCTCACATGGACTCGTTGAGAAGGGAGCCGTGGGTCCCCGGAGGACTATACACCGAGCATATCCGCTCGGCCCTTTTCATCCGCCAGACTCTGTCACCAGTATGGTACAACGCAGCACGGCGCAGCTCCCTAGACGGATCGCCTGTTCTTACTCCAATGTTCTACCGCCATCCTGACATTGAAAGCACTTATGCAGTGGACAACCAGTTCTATCTGGGAAACATCATCGCAAGGCCGATTACGGAGAAGTACGCTCCTGCGGTCGACGTGCTTCTGCCGGAGAATACGCTCTACTACGAGTGGGACACGTGGCTCCCCTTCCAAGGCGAGCAAGCGGTTAGTGTTCCCTGTTCGCTAGGCAAGGTTCCCATGTTTCTGCGTTCAGGATCCATTGTTCCCCTAAAACCCAGACCAAGACGTTCTCTGCAGGCTACGCGGATGGATCCGTACACGTTGGTTGTGGCAGTGGATTCCTCGGGAGCTGCTGAGGGAGAGCTGTATGCTGATGACGGGGAGAGTTACGGCTACGAGAATGGGGAATTCCTGCATCTTTTCTTTTCTTTCAAAGACGGTACTCTGAGCTCTGAGAATGTTTCTGACCACTTTGGCTGGCTGACCGTTGACCGCGTTGTTTTTGTCGGGGTAGATTTTGAGTCTGCCACTGTGGAGCAAGACGGCAAGACGTGGAGCGCGCATGTCGGTGACGGGGTGGTGAAGAACCCGGCTGTTTACATCAACAGGGGGTTTAAAATTAGTCTTGAGTGATGCATGAACTGGGTAGGTTTGAGTTTATGATCATCGGGCATCAAGTCGGAAGGCGATTTATTTTTGGCGAGCAGCGAAAGATGAAACCTACCATGCATGATGAATATGCATTTCTAAGCAATTTGGAAAAAAAAATGTTCACGTAGTGAAGAGTGGCGGCCTACCCACTCAAGAAGCTTCAGACAAGAGATTCGAATGTTTTAAGCGAGTTTCCACACTAATAAAAGATGGTAGAGAGCAGTCTTTTGGGGATCCTAAAGAAGCAGTTACTGGTTGAAAAATATCAGCTTTAAGGGCTCACATGCGGCATAAATACTTCCTAAAGCGATTCTTCTAGACCCTAAACCATAGATAAGACAGATCTTATTTTGGTTTATGCCCCTTCATGCCCTTTATACTTTAGTTAAGCGGGCATGGTTTATCTTTTTAGGAATTCAGCTTCTCGCATACATATGCCAAGATCTCCAGATCCGAATCATTGGCGAAAGCTGAAAACTCCAATTTTCACCAGTATATTTGAAAATTGAGTTTTACGTAGAGAATACCTACCGTTGCACGTAAATGTGCTACAACATGCTTCTCTCATCAACCCTCTTTGCTAGAACCAAACGAATATAAGAATGTGATCTTTTCTCACTCTCTGATCGTGTTTGGATCGTGTGCATTACACACAAGAAACGCAGATCTGTCATCGCTTGGAAAGGTGAGAGAAGGCGAGCTATTCGACTGATCTAAAACGAGAAGGAAGCAGACAACATGCAACACAAACCTCCTACTTATCCCAAGCTTTGAAAGCGGGAATTATGCTGGTTGATATTCTACAGATGTGTAAACATAGAATTTTGATCTGTTGAAGTGTTCCCGTTTCATTGTATATGCTATTTAGGTGACTTTGTAATTTTGTGTAAAGAAAATCCTTTATTCATGATCAGCCTCTTGTAACATCGAAAACCAAGCATATAAGTGCATAATTCTGGAGTTCTGAGCAGATCTAGATCCAGACCAATCTCTTTCCAGACCCTTATTGATGCTGACCTGGTGACCCTCAATTCAGTCTCTATTCCAATATGGAAAACTGACGGGAAGACTGAAAGCATCCATCAGATACTCATTGTCAATGAGTAATAGGTGGATCTACGTCCTGCTTGGCCGGATAAAAGCTGGGCACTATCCGGTAGGAAGTTGTTTGATTCAAGAGAAGCTGCTCCAGTGTGCCGTGCAAAGTGTAGATCAAAAAACCAGCCTCCTAGATTAAATGCCTACACCCAAAGCCGATTAAAATGACCCAAACTTCTTGTGGCAGCTATATTGTACAACGGTGCGAAGCTAAAAAAATGATCAGTGCTGGTCGATCAGGCGGCGATCATGAAGATCCGCTCTGCACGTTAGAGGTGATCTGACAACGACGGGCTTGATGGACTCACATAGGACTTTCCTGATGTGATCACAATTGAACAAATGCAAATTGCATCATGTATAGTGACGTTACTGCAGGTGCGCATCTTCAAGAAACAAGACTGTCAGGAAAGGTGAATGTTAAAGCGGGTGTAAATCTTTATTAACAGCAATTGTTTGCACGTATTCTGAATTACCTTGTACGTATTCCGAATTACCTTTTTTTTCTGTCCATAAAGCACGGAAACCTCTCCTTTTATACCTACCATGTCTGACAGCTGCCATTTCCTCCTTTACCCAGCAAATGCTGAAGTCTAGAGCTCAACAGAGTCTATGCATAGATCACCGTCACATCATTACTGATAATGCACGTTGCCTCTTATCGTGCAGATCTTTTTCTGCCTTGCATAGATAGCAAGCATGAGGTCTTATCCACTCTTCCGAGAGGGAGATCTCAGTAGTATAACACTACCTATAACAACTCGAGTAGTACCTCGATATACAATATCATCCGCAGGAGGTTCGTAGTCAGGCCCTTCGGCCTCTGGGCGGTCATGTTGCAACCCTTACCCCTTCGCAATATCCTTTGTAGGATTTCTATGCGGTCTACTGCAGCACGCAATGCATCCTGCAGTGGAGCAGATCAATTTATGGACTTGTGCAAAACAGGAGAGCCGATAGAAGCTCAGATTGGTTCTCTTTCATGCAGCTTTGCGCATCTTCATGGAAACAGGCGTCGTGCCTCATGAATCCGATCCACTTTGTTGGACCACAGACTGGCTTTACGGTATAATCTAGTTAGTAGTATCGTACTCTCCAACAAAGACACCTTTACAACAAAGTTCCAGAATAAAGCAAACTTGCAGAGTCTCTTGTGCTTAATCCATACCTATACTTCCTTACATTAGTATTCTGAGCAGACTGCATCATTTAATCTGCTCTGCTAAACTCTTCAAGCTATAGAGTAAACTCGACAGAACTACAGTCTCAGATGACGTGATCAGAAGAATCAATTTGATAAATGTGAAAACGTTCAAGCATCTCAATGATTCTATTTTCAAGTCCCGGAAGTAGCTGTAGGTGAACCAACCTCTTTTCCATTTATTTCTTCCCCAACTCAAGTTGAAGAGCTTTTCATGGTCTTAGAGCGTGGAGTCTCTAAAACCGCAAGGAGTCGAATCTGGAAAACCCTAGGCATTTGGGATGCTACACCATCAAGCATATGATGCTTGTGGGGCACGAAAAAAACCTGTACCATAGCAGCTCACATATGCTAAGTTTTTCCTATACTTCATCAGGTCGCAGTAGCTCATGGCGTGAAGTGAAAGTCTTCGGTTTTGTTTCTATAAAGGTCATCAGATTATTGTGCTCTTATCATATCTGGTCTACTGAGGATCGTGCTCTTATCATATCTGGTCGACTGATGATCATGCTCTTTAGATCAGATTCGAATCACGACTCAAAGATCACTACTATATACAGACCCTAGATATATTCTCTCAGCTCTAATATCTAGTCTCTGAATATGAAGAAGGTCAATAAAAATATGTCCTAAACTACGTATTACAGACCGGGGACAATTTTTGAAGTAAACCACAGACCCAGTTTCTAGCTCATACTCTCTTGCCAGATCTTCTTTGTGATTGAAAGAGGAGAGTGACCAGAAGTACATGAAAACTGGTCACTAGATTCGCAGCCGTTCGGGTAGAGAAGATCACACTGCCTATACAGGTATTGTGAGCACCAAGGTATGTATGGGCTAACTCAAATTGATAGAGGATATACACACAATTTAATAGTGCGAGGTGAGTGAACGATATGTACCCTTATGAACGGATGAAGAGATGGTCTAGAATACTCGTTATAACAACGACTCATTCCTGTAGCCATTTATTATTACTGGACCTTTTATTCGACATCTTTTTGGGAGGTTTTACGCAAAAGTTTTTGAATGACTTTATGACACAGGAAAAGGAAAAATCATCTAGCAAAAGGGTTGAGCGATACCCCATACTGGAATCTGCATTTGAATCCTTGGTAGCTTACGTTAATTAAATGCGATGAGGGAATCGTATTCTGGTGATGACAGCAGAACATCAATTAGCGGTTCCTCTAACTCAGATTCCTACCATGTAAATACAACTGACTGATTATACTCCTCTTGAAAAAAACCGTGCATTCTATCTAGCTTACAAACTCGCTCCACATGTAAGGAGTGAAAACTCTCACGGCGGTTGCCAGAATCATAAACGACTCAAACAAAGCCAAAGGGACGTTGAGACCCCTCTTCTGAAAGTTCCACGCAATTCCATAGGTGGCCACCGTAAAAAAGTGGCGAAATAAAACCACAGGTCTCGGGATAGCTCCACTGAGCAGTCCCATTGGCTCAGAAACACAAGCTCCTCCCTTCAAAAAATAGCGGAAACAGGCAGACTGCAAAATATGCAAGTACCTGCTTTCGGCAGCGAAAAGGGAAAAGAGAGCGATTGACAAAACATTGATAACCGAGTCGAGATTTTTACGCTCTTTGTGGAATTTCGCCAACTGCTCCAAGACACCAGTTGTATCGTTGAAAGAGTCCACTTGGGTCGGGCCCAAAAGTCTACATAGAAGAGCCGCATCACGAAGTCCAACGGTCATTCCTCCTCCTGTCAGTGGATGACGCATATTGAGAGAGTCTCCAATGCATATAAATCCAGGAATAGTATTTTGCTTTGCCACCAAAAACTGATTAGGCATGATTCTATAGGGCGGGTCAGAAGCAAGCGCCTTTTTCACAGAAGGCTGTACAGAAGCAGGCAATCCAGGCAATACTTTCTCATTCAAGTAAGACAAAACCTCATTTTTTGAGGGCAAAACGCCAGAATTGTAAGCGCAGAGCATTCGAGTCTCGGAGGGGCCGATTTGGTAGATGAGGACTGGAGCGTGAGAATCGTTGATAATCACGTGACCGTGGTTTGGTTTGGGCAAATTGGCGTTGAGCAATTCCAAAGCAACGAAATGAGATCCAACGTCAGGTTTTGTTTCGTTAAGCTCGCGACGAAACTTGGAGTAAATGCCGTCCGTAGCAAATGTAAGCTTGGACCAGTATTCTTTAACGGATTTATCAGCAAAAGTGGCAGATACACCTATAGCCTTACCGTCATCATCGTACAAAATTTTGTTGACTGTAGCTTCTAAAGTGGTGACATTAGGCTCAGTTTTCGCCATTTGACGAAGATTATTCAAGAATCTTCCGTGGTGGAATGCTACGCCTCGTGACCTTTCGTCTTTTTCCCACTCGTCCATATTGAGAGTGGAGTCAGTGATCAAACGAGCATTGGTGGAATTACAGCATTTTTCTACAGGCTGAAGACGTAAACCAGGCGAGTCTTTAAAAGGATACTGTAAAGTGGCTGTCTGACCTTTGAAGGAAATATAGTAACCCTTGTGTTCGATGGCTTCGATGTTGTTTACCGCCTGAGACATTCCCATTTCCTTCAAAGCGAGTAACCCTCCTGGCTGAAGAAGCTCTCCCACAAATCTATTGGGCTCAGACCAGTCTCTCTCTATAATAAGCACACTTCTTCCCTGTCTCGCTAGGGACGTGGCTATAGTGGGGCCGATGACCCCAGCACCAATAACTATGGCGTCGTATTCTTGCATGTGTGGTGAATGTGTTTTTTTTCGTCAGATGTATAGGACCATTCCTCGTTTACCGTATAGACCTCAGCTGATGTATATATATATATATATACTTGTTTTGATGAAAAAACATCTTGTTTGTAAAAGTCAGCTGATTTTATGTTTATCTTGGCGCTGGCTGAGTTTGACTATCTAATTAAAGGTCTAGGCATTTGTAGTTATGGTGACTCGTTGTTGTCGGACGAGGCTTTTTGTAGGTTTCCAATTTAGTCTCACCATCATATGTGAACTTACGCGGACCAGTGACTTGTGCTGAAATCATCTTTTCTAGGAGGATAACTTTTGCTGCCAGTCTTGACACTTATTCAGCTGACTTTTCAAGAGGAATGTTGTTAGAAAGCTGTGAAAGAGGTGATCAATTTTCATTTATCTTGGCCCGAGTTTTCACACCGTTGATTGCCTTCGTGAACTAAATGATCACGAACTCGTAGTCGGTTGGCGTTGACAAGGCCCGCCTGCTCTTAGCCAGCTAAATACTAGCAGCATTTCATAACAGACCATACTGCCGAACGAGAAGAAGAGTATGCATTTTACTTTCCACCATGAGATTTAAAGACATGCTCCAAGCATTGTGGCTATGTGTGGCGTGAGCTCATAATAATTGTTCTCCAATAGATAGACTGAGTGAGTGCGAAAAGGCACGCGTTGGCAAGGTTGATTGAATCGCCTTACCGTCTTCTAGAGTAAAGCAGTACAAAGCAATGTCAATTCTGACTGCCTACTGCTTCCGGAATGGCCTCTGAGCCCCATAGCGAGCGTTATGGATAATCAGTTCCTCCACTCCTGTGTTCCTCCTGATGATTTAATAGCTGTTAAAGTTATACTGCGCCTTTTTGCAGTTTTGCATAGCATCTGACACCATTTGGCTTGGCTGTAATGAATATGAAGATCTCTTGTGTACGTAAAGCCAGGAAGATACAAAAGGCGGTCTTATAACCAGTATACCAGCCCATCCACTGTGATATATAAGACTGGAATTATCTTTACACTATTGCTATTGACAAACAGAGATGTTATCCAACAATCCAGAACTCTAGACCATGTATGGAGTCATGAGAGCTGTTGCCAGATCTTAAGGATTATACGGACCACCTTTGATATTAAAACCGGTATACTTCGTAGTATCTATTATTCCAGTGCCACGAAGCGACACACAGAACACATAAGTTTGATTGATTTTCAAGGTTCTAATTTCATATAGACTGAGCACTATGCGTAGCTACAGAATATCTCACACAGGAGTGTCCGGCACAGACTGCTTTCACCACAACCTTCAGGCCAATTTTATTCACGCCTTTTGAGTAGCTCAAATCCAAGAGATAAACCGGTCACTTCACAGCCGTACACCACCTCCGCATACAAAGTTTGATTGCAAAACGGAAAAAAAACACTATATTTTCAGAATGTCTAAAACATACCTCCTCTGGAAGAGGTCACTTGTTGCCAGTGTCGGAATAATGGGAACGGGGATATTGCTGTACAACTTCACGACCCCCACTGACGAGGAGCTCCTCAGCCGGCTTTCCCCGGAGCTCAAACAGGAGTACTACAAGAATCGGGAATTGCGCAGACAGGAACAGGCTGCTTTAATGGAAATTGTGAAAAAGACATCCAAGTCAAACGACCCAATTTGGAAGACTGGAGACCTTGCATCTCCGTGGGGAGATGCTCCAGGAAAGACAATGCTTGTAGCGAAGGAGCAATTCGAAAGAGATCAAGCTGAACAAAAACAACGGGAGAAAATTCAGCAGATGAAGGAGACTGCGCAGGAAACCGAAGCTCTTGAAACTAAGAAAAGTTCATGGAAATTTTGGTGAGTGTGAAAATTGAATACGTCAACGATCAGTCTGCGACGAAGGGTAAACTCACCATGAGGTGTAAGCATCTCGATCTCTCTGTATAAAGTTTTACCAAAAAAAAAGCTGGTCATTTTATTACTAAAAAAATAGTCGCGTGTGGTGTAATTATGAAGGCCCAAGAGTCTCAGTGTAAATCACGTCTGAAAGCCTTGTGCAGTAAAGATTCTGCCGAAAAATCCATCAGTTGGGTGCATTTATTAGAGCGGGTGCGGCGGGTACTATTGGTACGAAGATATATTCGGACTCGCTCAAAGTATTGAGGAATATAAAAGCTATATAGTCCGTCGTGCATGAACAATATGCATCTTAATGCACTTGATGCACTTTAGGTCACGTGAGCTTCATATGGAACATAAGTTCCAACAGCATTTGATACCTTTGATGGGTTTCCTCTATGCCAAATCATCACTAACATTTAGGGAAAAAAGGCAACTTTTTTTATCAAAGAGTGTTTGTCCTCTAGATCCGGCTATATGCAAAGCTCAGGTGTGGCCCTTCTAGAGACATCCAGCAATTGTACTGTAAGAGGAACATGAAAGAGCTGACTCTCCTGGTACAGTAGAAGAGCGTCTGTTAGTAAATTTTTCTTCAGCTGTCACCTCACCTGCGTCTCTAACGTAGCATGACACCATTTCAATGATAGGCTATTTTTTGCAAAGGCAAAGTCACCTGCGACCGATTGTGCTCAAAAATAAAATGACCGGCAGGCCCATCATTTGCTCCGGTAAAAGAGAGAAATCAGATCAGGAGAAGTATGAGATTTCACCTGTTCAACTGCTACCAATCTTACACAAATGCACAGCTTTCAATCCACCATATTAAGCTTATAAGCATCTTCTCTGAAAAAGAAAAATTACACTAGCAGAGCTCTAATAAAGGGATAGAGGAATCTTTTTGGGTTTTTGATGAAGAGTGAGGTTGGAAAGAGAAGGAACATCACTACTGCATCAAATGTTTGAAAGGCTCACTTTCAAAGCTTTGAAACAGTGTTTAACAGTTTTGATTACGCTGAATAGCTTCCTGATGTTGAAGAATGCACTATATGGATGGAAAAGAATACTCAAGGGTAAAACTTGAAAATCACTTTGTTGAAACGATTGCATACTGAGAAAAAGCCAAATCGCTGAGACACTCACAGGTTGATCAAAAAGCCTAGAATTGACTGAAAACCATGAACGCAAGCGATTCTTGAGCGTGCTACAGTTGTATTTTGAGACATGCTGAAAAGGAGAGTCCCCTGTATACATATACGCGGAAATAATATATTTAAAAAGGGTCCACAGATATGTAAACTGAGCGCATGGTGCATCTGCTGGTTGGTATCGGAGACATGCTTTTCCTTTCTTAGTTTCCCGTCGTGCATATGTCTGCATTATCTTGCCCTGGTAGCTTTTATCCTTGATGCATATTTATGCATATCCAGGTTGTAACCTTTTTTGACAGTAACAAAATAGCTCTTTGTGTCGCAAACCAAGCAAAAAGGTTAGTTCTTTAAACTCGGCACGACGTATGAGGGATATCATTTTAGAAGCAGGACGCAAGGTCATGTTGAGATTCAACAAAAGGACATGGACTTCAGCAACCACTTCGATAATGCTCCCCCAGGGCCTACCGCTGACGACTTGGAGGTTTTCTGTGCTCAGCTCAACGAGGCTACGTCATTATTTTTTGGGGAGAAAGAGCAGCCAAGGAGCTAAAAGCGGCGTCCAGGGAATTTTTTGCAGAGCTGCTAGGAAATTCGACCGCCCTGGAATAATAGAATTATTTTCGGCAATAATACATCACACTTACGGTCAAGAGCATGGGACCATGAGCCGAGCTGGGTGGTATCAAGGAACAAATGGCAAAGTGAAGCGGATATTAGCAGGTTTCTGTACTCAATAATAGCCTCCTGCAGGCACCTGCATACGCATGAGATAAGCGAAGTTCCTTGAACCGGAAGGCATAGGTCGTGCAATACTCGATGCGATTCGAGCGAAACTGCTGACGTGAGCAGTTCTCTCTTTCGGGAGAGTGCTGGGCAGTGTACGGCAAAAACTTCGCGTCCTTTTTGTCGACCTTCTTCTAATGCAATTGTTAGATTATGTATAGAGTAATATATGCCCAACATTCAATAAGACAAATGACGTCAGCTGAGGTGACTTTTCAAGACAATCAATGTCTTAATCTTCTTCTTAAAAAGATTGATCACAGCATTACCTATCTGGATAGACCTGAAAGTCGTGAATCTTCTCTTCAACATAACTCAGCCACCACATGATATTCCGACTCACGCCTGTCTTGATTTACAGCACCTTCTATCTAACTCATCAACTTCATATCCAGAGATCAAAGCACTCTGCAGTTTCCGAAATCAGAAACTGTACTAAGCCAAAAGCAGTTCTTGGATTAGGGTCTTCATGCCCTCGAACCTCAAACTCGAAAGAATGGCACTAAATTCAATTTTTATATATCTTGGTCAGGATCAAGCCCGCCGTCATTTCATACCTTTCGTCACATTCTGGCGTCAATTTCTACCATTTTCTCGTCGTTCCACATAAACATAAGCTTCCACCTGTCGGCGCATAAATAATCCCACTTAATACTTGAATTAACATGACGCACTGGAATACAATAAACGTCCCAGCTGAGCTGCTCATGACTTGATTTCTCAAATTTAAAGACCTCTAGAAGAGGTGATCATTCAAATCCTTAGGTTGTTCACTTAGCAGTAATTTTCCTGAGCGGGGTCCCTAGCAGAGTTGAGTCGAGAGCGCCGCATTAGGGTTTTCTCTAGTAATGATGTAGAGTGGATATGCAGGGAAACAGTACCCATCAGAGAGAGGACGTCTCATTGAATAGCTGCTGCTAAACCTTGGGAAGCAGCAGAGTGGTAAGCTATCTATAGTTTGTGCTTTGTGAATTCTGGTTGGCTTTTACATATGTATTTTTGTTACCGTAATATTATGGGTGAGACTAAAGGTTACATATCTTTAAAACATAGGCTGTGATCTATAGATCTGATCTTAGAGACGTTTAGGTGAGACTGTAAGCTATCATCAGAATCATTAAATGCAGGGTTGGCTTATATTATCAAGCCCGACTTGTCCTAAAATTACTTTAGCCTTTTGGGTGTATACATACGGCTGCCTTTATCCATACATACTCTTCTACAGGAGCTCATCTAACCTTGACATTTACTGTGTGGTAAGGCGTATCATTATTACCCAAGCACGTTCCCAAATCACAGGGTAAGGTCTTTTATTAGGCTCTTCTTTTTTACAGTAAATAATCGCAGGTATGATCTATCTTGACCCACTTTGTATGCTTATGCGTTTTCGATTTCAGGGTGCGCTCGTACAGTATCAAATCAAGTGCTTTAAAAGCCGACCGCACATATCGTTACGCCGTCAATGAAAGTTTTGGGGACCAAATATCAGGACCTGTAACAGCACCCAAGTGCAAAAGGAAGGAAATGTGGCCAAGGCACAAGTGTGAGTCAAAGACGCATGAAAACAAAAAACCCTCCAGCCTAAAGCAAGGAACAAGTGGGCTACATAGAAGACGACTGCGCGCGTGATACCACGCATAGACATCATACAGGGTATCACATGACATCGACAGGCACTCCCCGTGGTTATCTTGCACACACATGTACGTGTCTAGTGACGGCTTGTTCCTATAGACTTACCCTTTGGTAGGCATACCAGTCAAGCCATAATTTTGGGCGTCAGTAGGGTCACAAAGATCCGAAAAATTTTGTTTTCTTTTTGCGCGATTTCATTCTAGGAGCAAGTGCTCATATAACTGCTCACTACATGTTACTCCTCCTAAAGCTACCCTGGATACACACTGTATCAGAAGTGTCCAATTTCAAGAGTATCGATCATGCAGATAGAGTGGCCGAGCCTCTTCCCGGGAAAGTTCCTCTGTCGATGATGAGTACTTCCTCTGCTCACAAAGAGATGATAGGTTTATCAGCAAATGTGCTAACAAATAATTCAATCTTCAAGTTAGCGATTTGACACCACTTGAAACCTCCGGTAATGGCTGCAAGTCAAATCACTTCCACCCAAAGATCCGACTTCCAAGAGTCGTACTTGTTGCAGAATCCTGTTTGTTATTCGCATCTATAGCACTCATTATGTTGTTCATATTAGTGTCAATAACCATTCCCCCCTGTATTATCTCCTCCAAAGCTGTTTCCAATACCTGCCACCCGAAGATTAGATCCAACTCGCTCACATTGTGGATGCAGTTATTAAGGGCTTCGACGAAAACTTGGATGAGATCAAGTATTCCCAGCTCCGATTCCTTGTCGTCAACGAGAAAGACGAAAAAGAGCGTAGCGTAGTGTCTGTATACGATGTGGAGATCTGGCAGGCTGGGCAGCTCGATAAATGAGCATTGCTTGGCAGATCGTGTAATGATGAGTTGATAAATTTTGCTTAGCAGCAGCTGTTGGTTTTTGACGTCGATCGGAGTGTAAAACTTCATGAGACGGGGCACCCCGTCGTTGTTGAAGATAAGTACTGAGTGGATCATTAAGTCTGGTGTGAGAGATGTGGTAGATTGGTAGTGCGCCAACAGATTCTTAAGGTCTCCGAGAGTAGGCACTTGTGTGAGCACAGTGCATCAAAGATCGCTTTTTTTAAAGATTTTGGAAGAGTTTTAGATCCAGCCCCTGTGGTTAGTATATATGGATTAGAATTTGCGTGTGGTGAAATTTCCTCTACCAAAAACGTTCCGAAAGATGTAGAAAATATGCATCCTCACACTAACCTGAGACATTTTCGGGTTTTCCTTTGTATCGTTCCGGTGATATATTGGAGGGAGCTGTAACAGGACCAAAACAGGCGACAACTGGGATCTTCTGGGTTATTACTTGGTTCTTCATGAGCGACAAGCGTATGTATCAATAGTCCAATCCCAATGTTCCAACTATGGCACAGGATTGAAGCTTTGTAAGAACATTATGGGCCACTTAAATGCGATGTTTGCTGGCATTAATGCAATACTTCGGGGACATGCCCAAACAACTCACAGAGATGACATCCTCCGGCTCCCGGACTCACATGACGACCTCGCTTGTCGCTGTATTGAAAATAAAGCTGAAGGGGAAATCATTCGGCTCGATCCTCTTGTTCACCGTTACGTCTCCTTCACCTCTGCTGTTTTTTGATCATTCATTGACCGTTCACCTTGACCATTCAGAGTTTTCTCCGGCACCTTTTATGGTGTGGTTTAGATACCGTAGTTGTCCATGGCAATGCTTCAAAACTACAGAGATGTCCGCAATAAGGATGATCAGTGGTGACTCGTAATCAGGACAAGGTAAGGACTGATGTAATATCTCGAGGCTCATTCTGCTCATCCTCCTCGCAGACATTCAGCTGACAGGGAATGAAAAATTGGGAAAACAGGAACAGAGATATCCTCGTCTCCCACCGATGCTTCGACTGCTCTCTCAAAGACCCTCCCTGCTAATGCTGCCCACTCGGCCGATTATCGAGGCTCATTCCTTGCATATTCGTCAGAAAAAGACATCATTGTCAGATGTTGGCTGTAGTATTGTGATCGGGTATGTATGGTGGGGGGTATAACCGGTGAGATTCCCTCATGAGGAAAGCTCCCATGACTTACTGACCAATAATCTTTGATTGGAGGCATCTAGCTCAGGTAGACCCGTTTGGAACAAAACGCACTCCTCATACTGATGTTAAAAGATGTCTGGCAAACTTTGATCAGTTGGTTGAGTTTATAACCAAGAGTTTCACATGAAATCATCTGAGTGGGTTTCTGCATCCCGGAGGAGAGTAGTTGATGTTTGTCATGCTCATGAGTTGTATGGTCAAGTGATAGAGAACCTTTTCGTGATTTTTTGTGGATCCTCCTCATGAAAAAGAAGAGATGGTTTGTTCAAACAAGACTCGTCTGCGATCAAAAGGCAGCCAAAAGACAATGATATGTTTGTAAGTCAAAAAAGGGGTTCTTTTCTATTCTTCGACTGATGTCTTGTCAGAGGATTGATTAGCATTTCTTAAAGTTTGCAGCACACCAATCCAGCTTTACCACAAGGAATGAGCAGGTGCACCTCAACGGCTTAATAATCCGTCAGGAAATTGAAAATCAAGGTTAGTTTGTCTCATTTGTTCAATCACATTAGCTGATTGAGCATCGATGAATAATTCAAGCTTACGCAAAACCAAAAAGATGGACATAGAGAGCAATCCGTTCCACTTGACATTCCATGACATAATAATCAAGAGGAGCCATAGCACACACCTTTGCACTTCAACTAAACTGCCTTTTTTTCCCTTCATAAAAAGGTCAAGCTCGTACGATGATCGAAACGAAATACAGTACAGCCGAAAACATTCATAACTCGCTAAAAATCGCCATACTAAAGAAAAAAAGAAGACCCTAGCTAACAAATATCGTCCGTATTTACTGCTCCAAGTGCAAAAAAAATGCTCGTTCTACAGCAAGAATACCTAAATAGCAGAGCAATAAACCCACACACAGCCAAGTTTCCAGTCCACCCGTACACCTCAAGGCGCATTTTGGCTTGGCTATAACAACATGTCGTTTTTGAGAAAGCTCAAGGTAAAGAGCAAGCGCTCTCAGCCTGAGGCTGAGCATGAGCCTCACGAGGTCCCCGCTGTAACCGTCGATACAAGTAGCAACAGCAGACTGGGGACCCCTCCGTCTAACGATCCATCGTCGCCGCTTTCCCGAAGATCGTCAGCAGATCTCGGTACGGCCCATCAACGAAGAATGTCCGAGGTCCCGACACCGTTTCTGCGGAACGGAACGCACGAGCCGCTGGTACATTTAACCGAGGAAGTTATAAATAACCCCTCCATCCCAAAAGAACTGGTGCCTGTAATCACCTTAATAAAGGCGCAACAGGCTAGACGGTATTTCGAGTGCGTTGTGGAAATCCCAGTAGACGAGGGTCCTGATTGGTTGGTTGTAAATTGTAAATTAAACGGAATTGAGTTGGTTTTCTGGCAAGATGAAGGGTTTCAGCCAATTTATATCAATGTTATCGATGCTATTGCTGAATGTCAGAGCGATGGTGTGTTTTTGAAACTGAGCGATGCGAAAAACTATTTCATCAAAACCGCAAACGACCAGGAGTTGAATATGGTGTATGCTTCACTTTTGCTGGCCAAGTTTGAGTTTACACAATTGCAGCTTGCATTTACCGGAGCTCTGCTCTCTTCAAAGGCAATTTTGCTATCGGACATCCGTACCCTTTTAGCTCCAGAAAACCGTTTTGTCAAGGCAGAATGGTGTATTGTGCGGTTTCCCTGGCTCAACAACAAGTGGATTCGTTGTTTTGTGGTTGTTACCCCTCCAGAGAAAACTCTTTCGTCAAATTTCAAGATAAAAGACGATATGGCGGGGTTTAAACCGGGGAAAATCGAAATTTACGCTTCAAAACAACTGCAAAAGAAAAATTTGCTTGCTTGCATTGTCAATGGACAATCCTGCAGTACCATGTTCCCTGAAAAGCCTGACTTGATTGACAGTAATTCGCTTTTGAGGGTTCAAGGTGATATTTTGGTGAATCAAGACAAACTTCAGCAATTGAGTGAAGAATCTTTAAATCGCAAAAAATCCTCCTCCTCTTTACGCAAAAATAACTCCTGGTCTCGTTTGAGCGCAGCAGGCCGTCACAAAAGATCCTCATCTGTCACCTCCACCGATTCTGTCACCTCTTCGGGTTCCTCCTTCACAACAAGGCAGCTCAAATCTTTGAACTTTGCAACAACAAATTTGTGCTACCTGATGCCAGAGTCCCACAGTGCAGTTCTTCCCCTGGAGACAATGATCCGCGTCATGCTACCCATAATGAACTCGTTCAAGCTCTACGGAAGGCCCCTTAAATTTTCCTCCTCTAAACAGGACCCAGACAGCTTGCTATTTGGGCTGCCGCAGCTCCCGCGCACAAACTACCTGGATGTGCAGACAGCCATCACCTTGGTGGAGCTGAATCAAGAAAATGCCAGACTGGAGGGTTGGTCCGAACACAATTGGAACTCTGCGTTCAAGGAGATGGTTTCTTTGAGGTTTAGCCAAGGCTTGTCGGGCACCGGTGACTTGTCTGCTTATATAGCCAGCAGAAACTATACCAAGGTGGATTTGGAGCCGTCTCCTGCTTACGATCTAACCGACCAGCAGCTGAATTTTATAGATCGCAGCCCACGAGCTCCCCCGAGGAGTGACACCATAAGCTCTTCCTTGGGGATGAGTGGCGATAGTATTTCTACTGTAGATAACTGAATAGATGGAATTCGAGGTGGATATTGTTTTTGTGATGCAAATATGGTCTATTCTTACCTTTGGATATGTGTTTATAACCTCTCAGTCGATGCTCTCCTGAAGTTTCTTCCAGCTATTGAGCCTGCATTGTTCCGAGGTTAGTTTCATTGGATGTGCTCCTAATCTTGGGGAAATTCTGTAAGTTCAGTCTTTACGAAAAGTGAATGTAATGACATCGCATACAACAGAATAGCCTGACGTTCAATCCTTCAAAATAGTGCATTCAGTTATTTTGCCCTGGCATCAGTCTTGGAGTCTCGAACTAATTGGATCTCATGCGTATTCAAGACCGAGTCGAGAGGGATAAAGGATGCAGGTGTCATGTCAAAATTCTATTTACTATAGCAGGGTCAAATGAGCACTGCAGGTCCAAGGCCGGCTTAGATGGAAAGACAATAAAGAACCCCTTTGAAATTAAGCTAGAAAATGTAGCAGGTCGATTGATTTCGCGGTCAAAAGGTTTCTTTTCTATGTAAGCCGCAAACAAAATGAGTGGTTGTAGCATACCCTCATAAGAGGAAAGTTTTCAAGTCCCTACCCACATAAAGTCGATCACTCCAAGAAATCCATGCCAAGCATCAGGAAGATAAGGGCGACGTATTTCTCTGTAGAACGATCCCAAAGAACCTCAAACCAATTAATGAGGGGGCAAGTGTCAAATGAAGCTAATTCGCCTCATCACCCGTTCAAGTCATTGGCAAAACAGTTGTCGTTCGATTTTTTTTAAAGATACTGTATGCTGATATGCTTGCCCTGATGCTTCTGCGTATTTTTTCACCAGTTTGTCGCTGAGTGGTTACAATAGCCTCTTATACGTTCAAGGATAAATCTAGTGATCTCCTGTCACTCCAGCATTTGAAGGAACATGTTAGGTTCCGAGAAAAGCCATGGAGCTGAAGTATGGGATATGTGACAATGTAAATGAGTTTCCCCTTTCGACATTGCCCCAGAGTTTTCTGTGTTGTTGTCACATTTCGAGTTTGAGAGCCTGTGTCTCTCTTTTGGCCGCAGTGGCCTGGCTTATCAAGAAATGCAAACTCCATCTAAATGTCTGGCGTGAGGACGCGGTTTGGTGGATTATCTTAAAAAAATTCTGTTGCGTATAAATAAAAAGAGTGGCACTCCAGATGCACTCTCCCCATTGAGTAATAGCAACTTAATTGATCTCTTTGCTGCAAAAATGTGTTTGTCTTATTAGAAAAGCCCTTCAGTCAACCGCTTATATAGGGATTTGACAACCGAGATTATAAGCGGATATGCCCGCAACAATCGCTCACCTCGAGTCAGTGGTATGTATTCATTCAAGAGGTCCACCCCCACCAAGTGTCATTAGTTTGCAATGCTGTTTAAAAAAATGACATCTAAGCTCGACTGGGGAGAGAGCATTATCGAAATCCCTCGAACAATCAGACCGTAAGATACGCTGGTCACAATCCTCTGTTAGATTGGCTGGTACGCTAGTTCGGAGACTGGGCACTCTAAACCTCCATGCAGTTGAGATGTTGATTCATTCACACATATCTCTCTCGTCACCTTGACTATGCATAGCTGAACCTCTACGACCGGAGATCAATCAGGCTGATTCTCAATCCCTGGCAATATAATATGCTAGGTTTAAGGATGAGAAAAGGCGCACGTGACACGCACTCTGTATACGATTTGTCAAGATTGCATGCCATTTAATGCAGTGTCACCATGTATTTGAGAGGCTCATACAAATATTCGCATAGGGCTACTACACATTACTTTTACTCAGCATGAGAAATACAATGACCTCTTTAAAAAAATGAAAACTATGAGGGATCCTCTGTTCTCCCGACGTTAAACCAGACGGAAAAAAAAAACACTATTGTCATCTTCTTCTCATCCATCCCTACACCACCGTCCGACTGAAAAATTTATCACGATGAGCACATCTGATTGTCGGTTCTACGAAAACATATACCCTGAGGTTGATGAAGTCGTTATGGTTAACGTACAGCAGATCGCTGAGATGGGTGCGTATGTGAGGCTGCTGGAGTACGACAACATTGAGGGAATGGTTTTACTATCGGAGCTCTCCAGAAGAAGAATTCGTTCGATCCAGAAATTGATCCGTGTGGGCAAAAATGAAGTTGCTGTTGTTCTGAGGGTAGATAAAGAAAAGGGCTACATCGATCTCTCCAAGAGACGGGTTTCGAGTGAAGATATTAGTAAATGTGAAGAGAGATACAACAAATCCAAGGCTGTTCACTCAATCTTGAGACATTGTGCTGAAAAATTCCAGCTTCCTCTTGAATCTCTTTATAAAACTGTCGGATGGCCTTTGAGTGCAAAATTCGGCCATTCCTACGATGCTTTTAAAATCTCCATCACCGATAAGTCGGTCTTGGACGACCTTGAAGGGGTCAGCCCAGATGTAATGGAAGAGCTCAAATCGTATATATCTCGTCGACTCACTCCGCAGGCGATAAAGTGTCGTGCGGATGTGGAAGTTTCTTGCTTTTCGTACGAGGGAATCGATGCCATCAAAGAGGCTTTAACTGCAGCAGAGGCAACCGGCTCAGAAGACTCTCCTGTAAGAGTCAAGCTTGTTGCTGCTCCTCTTTACGTCATAACTACCCAGTCTCTTGATAAAACCGCCGGCGTGGCGCTTTTGGAAGATGCCATCTCCAAGATCAGCGACACAATCTCCAAACGCGGTGGAAACTGCAACATTACCATGGCTCCAAAAGCTGTCACCGCCACGGAAGACGCCGAGCTGCAGGCTCTCATGGAGAGAAAGGAGAGTGAGACAAAGCAGGTGTCCGGTGACGAGGAGTCGGAGGAGGAGTCCGACTTTGAGTAGGTATACAGTATAGAGTATTTAATGGATGTGATGTTGAGCGTTGTTTGATGATGGCGATAGAGACTTTGGAGGCTTTCAATGCGCACTTACGTAGGAGTGCTATGGCATTCTATGGAGATTGTTTTGTCGTGATTCGGTCAGCGGTATAAACTGTAAGGTTGTATGGCGAAATACCTCTAGCCTAGTGAATGAAGAGATTGCCTTCATGTGTATAACTGCAGGCCCTTGACGCATAGGGTGATTTTACAAGGAGGCATAATGTTAAGCACCGTGTCAAAAATTCCGCCTCCCCAATTGGTCATAAACACCCCCTCCCCCATGTCTCTGCTCAGCTAACCATGATCCTAGAGGATATCCAGCTGGCCCACTCGACATCCAAAGGAAAGGACAATCATACTCACGTGGCAATAGGCCATTTTAAGCATTGAGGACATGTGATATTCTACAGACCGTACCTGCGATACGCTTCTGCTTCAAAGACGACCTTACGGGGATGCTGGGCTTTTGTCAAGTTTAGTATGGAATGGTCGCTATCACAAAGGATACTTATTGAAAAGATAAAAGTGACTGCTGTCTGCAAACTCACTCAATAGAAGACTCAAGGCTGAGAAGATTTTTCCCACCTTGTAAAAAAAAATGCAGGAGGAGGCTGAAGCCTAAAGAGAAAAATTGGACTTTTATTCACAAAGAGTGGTCTCGGATGCTTGGGCCATTTTTGATCTTGAAGTTCATTGAACTCTGATGACGCCATTTCCGGTGAATAGTCAGAAGCATCCGGAAATGGCAAGACATCAATTGTCTATTCTCCGTAGTGCTCTAATTAACCATGGAGATATATCCAAACGTAATACTTGGTGCACCGAAGATGCCGTGTACTTGATCAATTTCGCTTTGTCAGAAGACTGTTATTCGGTACCGCATTTGCCGGATTGCAGTGCAGGAGGAGGCTGAAGCCTAAAGAGGAAAAGTGGATTTTTCTGAAGCACCGAGGCGGTCTCAAAAGGCTATTTTGATGGTTGTAGACCTTTCTGTTTCTGTCAAGAAGCAAAATCTCTGTCGGTGGATCAGGCTCCAAATCGCAGCCTTCAGCCAAAGGCTGAGAGTCTCCCTTCTGCGCGAGTAATCCTTGGCAAGCGCTTCGAAAGGTTTAATGCTGGGGAATTCACAAACGATAAGCTGTCAGAACCATGTGTAGAAAACAACGAATTGATATCTTTCTTCTTGCCGGTATATTCGCTAAACCTGATCTGGTTTAACTTGTTCTTTGATCGATACCTTCGAAAATATCGGCCAATAATCTAGCCATCCTCAAGCGATTTAGGAGCACACAGTACGAAGCAATGTCCCCGTGTTGTTGCTTTGCCATAAACTTCTAAACTTTATCCATGCACTGTCCAGCATGTATTGACTGAAGGCACATTCTCAAGTCAGCCCTTTGCTTGTGTTTGCCATAGGAGACGCAATTTCCATAGCCATCTCACTGATTCAGTCCTCGGCTCACGAAAATGCAATGGCTCGAAAGGCTGCCTCAATGATTGGTTGAAGCGAAACTTTTTATTCCACAATCTGACCGGTTTACACTGCCTTGCGTTACTATAAGGCGATTTCGGAACTTGGGCCGTATTAGTAATCAGCAAGCTCAGTACAGATTGTTGTGCAAGTGGAGGCATAAAGTTGGATAGCCCTGAAGCTTCCAGGGGTGTTATCATACTCTCAGCGCCGAGATCAACCACTGGTTTAATCAAAACCCCCACATAGCTCTGTCATTAGGTGATAATAACTGTCGACTGAGGGACGTCAGCTCAAGGCATTACGGGTCCACGCGAGAATGTTCTGATATTATACCTAGTTTGTCAATTTATAGGTGTCATACAACAAAACCTGGAAGAGCTGTAACTGTTTACTGTATGCCATTAGGTACCAGGTATGTTTATACAAGCATTTCGAGAAGACACTGCACCACTTGATAATAAAGGGGTGAGTCGATAAGGAGGAAGCACATCGAAAAATCTCGAGCTGATAATGTGTCAAGAGACAGGAAAGCTTCCGCCACCTGCCTTATAGCTGCAGAATTCGTAGGACGTCCATTATAATCAGACCCAGCTATCGTACAACGATTATAACTAATAAAAAGCTACCCATATGTCTCTCGATAATTTGAGTGCATTTAATTAAACTCCCCACAGTAAATCTTATGATAAGAACAGCAACTCACTCTGGGTCCTGGTACTCCTCAGACGGACTACGCCTTGAGGCTCAACTGGAAAAGTTTCTTGGACAGGCGGACCCACCCAAAGGAGATGCTCGCATTCTCATTGGACCGTACGTACTTCGAACCACTTGACTAATAAAAGTCACGCAGGCTACTCCTACGCTGGGGAGACTTTGGCAAAGACTTACGGAGCGTGGGATACTACCAGGGTGTGAGTTTCAGAAAAAATGATGAGACTAACTCAAGAAAACGAATCTTTTTAATGGGCCCATCGCATCATTTCTACTTTAACGGCCATGTCCTTTTATCCGGTTGCGATTATTACCAAACCCCTTTGGGGGACTTGCCTGTCGATAAACGACTTGTAGAGGAGCTTTGTGTTTCATTCCCCGATTTTTTCCGTAAAATGACTCTTGACGAGGACGAAGAAGAGCATTCTTTGGAGATGCACTGTCCGTTTATTTACCAAATGACAAAGAACCTGCCGCAAGGTGTTCCTAAGGTTGTTCCGATTCTTGTTTCTGGAAAACGAGATGATGTGCAGCTTGCAGAGTATTTAAAACCCTTTTTGCAAGACGAAAGTAATACTTTTGCCGTAAGCACAGATTTTTGTCATTGGGGCAAGAGATTTGCTTATACGGGCTATACCACAGATCCAAGAGGGTCTGACTTTACTATGTTGTCTTCTCGTTTGAATAACCTTTCTGTTCCTATATACAAGTCCATTGAGATGCTGGATAAATTGGGCATGGACAAGATTTCCGCTTTGGACTATGACGGCTGGAATTCGTATCTCAGAAAGACGGGGAATACAATTTGTGGGGCCAAGCCTCTCACAACTCTGGTCTGTCTTTTGGAAGGGTCGTCTAAAGTTGAGTGGATCGGTTATTCCCAGAGCAGCCACGCAGAGACGGTTTCAGATAGTTCTGTGAGTTATGCAGCGGGGTATGCAGTCAATAGGGCTTGAATATAAAGCGATACTTTGGTTATATGGAGAAGGGCAAACTTGCATCTGGTAGTAGCAGATAAGCAAATCGTTAAGCTCTGTTTTTACTGAAAAGGCAGCTGCAACGAGCACTTCTGGTTTTATACTGGTTTCCTTAAGCTTTCAAAAATCAGATCAAATATGCCGCTCCTGGTGACCCTTAACGCTTCAAGTATTCTTGAGTTTTGAGACAACCCTAGAGAGTCTTTCGCAATAGAGGTGGCCATGAGCCAAATGACTGCGACTGCGAGTATAACAAAACCTGGGCTGAAATGCTCACTGTTCTGAAACCGGTCAATTGAACGTGTCAGAGGAGAGTTACACTCCTTCCATGTTCAGTACTATGCGACATTGCCAGCAGTCTATGAAAAGTTCTCGACGCAATTGCCCAAAAACTGACAGTAACCATTCATGGGAGCTCAGGATCCTCAGATAGACAATCGGATAACGGTTCGGAGATGACTGACATGCTCAAGCCTCCATAAAGCAGGTACCGCGGCACTAAGGTATTTTGGGAGCCACTCGAAGTGATACAAGATAATAAAGGTATTTATACTGCGACGTATGTTCAAAAACGAATGATGGAATGGCCTCATCTAACACTTTCGCTTTGACAAGAAGCTACAGGTTGAATGACAATTATGTAGTTGTTGCTCTGAGGCAAATGAGCTACTGTAGAGTTACTAAAGGTGATCGTGGCCGCAAGTGGTAGGAATTGCCGGGAAGATGAAGAAGAATGATCTTTCCCCGAATTCTTTTGATGCTCTCGATTTGAGAATTGTCTCATATCGCTGGCTACCAGCTAGTGGGAATTTTCAGGTGGTAACGTTGGATAATACCGTGGGCAAAGGGAGGGGAGAAGAATCTGCAAGCTCATGCAGCTCAGTACCATTTATGATTTTCCCCTTGTTAAGACTATAAGCTCCTATATCGCGCGACTATTATTGCAATCTTACGAAACAAAAAGTCTGCGTGGTGACTTCTGATGAGCTTTTACCATCTTTCTGAAGAGACACAAAGGCCCAGAAGAAGAAGAGGAAAGGTTTAGTACTTGCAGTCTTGCTATGGGTTACACGAATTTCTTCTAAAATTTTCAGACCGTATAGCTTACTTAGGGGAAAAACAGACCGCTTTCCCGTTCTTCAGGCTACCCTCCTTTTTCTAGAATTCCTCTTGTACCCATGTATATATATATCTATTCCCTCATCTGGAACTCACGGCATGAGTGATGGAAAGCTCTTTACAAAAGTACGCAGTCAACCCTCCTCCAACTCTAACTCTCTAGACAAAGTCATCGGAGCTACGGCACGAAGTGCTGCAGAGAAAGAACAAGAGTTCTGGCAGACGATTGGGAATCTTGAAAAAGGTTCTAGCCAACATAACCATGAACAATAGTGACATGATTTCGATGTTTCCCGAAATCATTGAAATCCTCAAACAAACTTCTCAAGACGATCTGGAATCGAGAAAGCTGTGCTTTTATTTTTTCAAAGCTTTTGGTGCAATTAAACCTCAAATGGCTGAACAGTTTATTCCATTTTTAGAACGGGATCTCGAGAGTGATACTCCCGCATTAAGAGCCCTTGCCATAAAGACGCTCTCCTCTGTAGGATGCGAAAGTGTAATGGAGTGCTGTGCGAGAAGCGTTGTATTTATGCTGCGAGATGCTGATCCGTTTGTTCGTAAATCCTGTGCCTTTGCCTGTGCTCGCATTTACGAGTACTCGTTCGAATTTGCCAGTTCCCGAGACCTGATTTCCCATTTGAACAGACTCCTGACCGACGAGAATACTACCGTGGTAAGCTCAGCACTGGCAGCGTTAGTAGACATAACCGATCGTACCACGCAGCTCAGACTATCATTCGACAAGGCTCACGTCGTTTCTCTTTTGGAGTCTCTTTCCCTTTGCAATTCCTTCAGTCAGAGCTACGTTCTAAATGCGGTCATGAACTATGTTCCGGAAAGAGAAGATGATGCTATGGAACTGGTTGACTTGACGATACCTTTTCTCCAACACCAGGATACAGGCGTTGTTTGTAACGCTCTTAAAGTGATTGTGTACTTTTGCAACTATGTAAAGAGCCCACAGGACAAGATCCCTACTCTTCCTCGAAGAATCGGAAGCTCTTTAGGCTCGCTACTGAGTAAGAATGCAGAAGTGCAGTTTCTCGTTCTGCGCAATGTGATCCTGCTTCTCCTGAGTAAACCAAGCCTCATCCAGCTGGACGTGGCTATGTTTTTCTGTCACTACTCGGACACCGTTTATGTCAAAGATACAAAGCTGGAAATCATTTATCTCCTGGCCGACGAGACCAACATCGAAGCTGTGTTGAGGGAGTTGGAAGAGTACGCCACCGATGTGGATGTCCCCATGGTTCGAAAGGCTATTAGGGCGATGGGGAATCTTGCGGTGAAGCTTGAATCGAAATCAAAAGAATGCGTGGATGTTCTTCTTTCGCTTTTAGATCATTCCATCGCGTACGTTGCTCAAGAAATTGCCATCGTGGCGAAAAATATTCTAAGGAGGTACCCTGGTGAGTATGTACACCTCGTACGAGTTTTGATGGAGAACGTGGAGCTGATGGACGATCCAGAATCCAAAGCCGCTATTGCGTGGATGCTAGGCCAGCACTGTAAAGATATCCCGCACTGCGAAAAGCTTCTTGCTTCCTTTGTGGGGTCTTTTCTGGAGGATTCCACAGAGGTGCAAAATGCTGTACTTACAGCTTGTGTAAAGCAGTACCTATGCTACCCAAAGGAGACAGAGGATCTTGTTCTTTCGGTTTTGAAGCTAGTCACAGAAGAAGCGCACAATCCAGACTTGCGTCAGAGAGGCTTCTTCTATTGGAAACTCTTATCTGCGGACAAAGGGTACGGAGATGCAGCTCGCGATATCATCACTTTTGATCTTGGTATCATTTCTGCAGAAGCCGAGAAACTGGATGACGTGATTTTGGAAGAGCTGGAACTCAACATCGGTACTTTGGCTTCCGTATATCTCAAACCTGTGAATCACGTGTTCAGGCTGGCAAAGCCTAAGTTCCTGACATCCTCGCTAGCTTTGCAGAAAAAGAGGGCCACGGCGCTTGCCTCCAGTTCTAGCTTGAGCTTGAACACTCCAGCCAGCAGGTTTGTTGGGTTTCAAAACGAGGAGAAAACAGCCACCGTGACGGGGTCACCAACCCTCTCGCACTTTCCAGATACGGGGAGGCTGAAGATGGGCTCTACTAGTAGTTTTAGTGGTTCCAGTACGGACTCTCACGGGGGGTCCAAGCTTTCCAGGAAGCTCAGCATTGCAAGGTTGGGCAAGAAGTTTAAAAATTGACGGTGGCTCAAGTGGGCGGTAGTTGTTCGTTTGATCACCCGGAATTTGAAGCTTGATTGAATTTTCATGGACTAAAAATCTTTCGGTAAGTTTTACGTGGTGGATGTATTGAACTGTAAGAGTGACTGCATAATAGGCAGATAGACATTTCTGACTTAGTACCATATGTAGGCAAGAAGAGGTGAAGGGATCCCACAGACTTTACTCCATCACCTTAGTTTTGTCTTCATGATTGTTGAGAGGAAGCTCAATATCGAGAACTATCCAACGACCTTTGTTGTCACTTTGATATCGCATTGCACAGAGGTGGTATTCATATATCTTGATTCAATGTGGCAAGGTGTCCATCAGTTGAACTGTAATCTACTGGCACTGTTTTGAACATGGTGCCTCTATTTTGGGAACATTCTTCTTTTACATGGTATCAACCAAGCCTGATTTTCGTGCGCAGTCGACTTTGTCGTCAGGAATTTGTTAATACCAATGTTCTAGATGAATCCATTCCTCATCCTTGCATGAACGCGCATATGGTTCATGCGCATCGCAGTCTTAAAGTAGCGAAAATCTCAGTACCCATGATACCTGTTTCATTAAAAAGATGTATGATATTTTGTCATCGAGATTTGAGAGAGCTACAATATTCTCAGAAGGCTATCTTGACGCTGATTTGCTTATAAGTTTAATCAGGGCTCCTATGTACTAGAACGAACGTTCTAGGTGAAGCCATTCCCTGATCCGTCGGGTATATAGCTCATGTACGCCGCAAAAGCTTGTGCATCCTGTATCATATGGAGTAAGTCCCAATACACCTTGGTGCCATAATACCTGCTTTATAAAGATGGACAACTTGTGTAGAGCATACACCCAGCTGGCTCCTTCAGAAAAGCCAACAATAGAATATCGGGTTGAGGGTCACCAGCAGGAAAAAACATTTTTGCTCAAAGTTTCAATAACGTTTTCAATTTACTTTTCAATCTGCTACTCATCAAAGCGATCGCAGTCATCCGAGCTTTCTGACGACGACAGTGACGAAAGTTGAAAAAGCTCAAGTCTCACCAGTAATAGTTGATTTAAAAATAGATAATTCTCTGAAGTCATGAGCATATAAATTATAATGAATACCTTCGATATACCTTACTCTTGATGATTTTGATATTGAATCTGGAGACGACTCTTCCGATGATGCTATACTGTCTCGCAGAACACGAAGCCCAACAGGCAAGGATCACCAGATGCGAAATATTGACGAAAGTTGAAGAAATTCAAGTCCTAAAGATGTATTGTTGGATCAAAAAGAAAGTTCCACTGAGAAAAACTAGTCTTTTGAATGCTAATCGTTGGACACAGAACGTAAGTGAAGTATATATTACCAACAATTTAATAGCACGTACGGCGTAAAGCCCATCTGTGGTCCATTACAATAGCATACTAGATAGGAAGAGGTATACCTGCTTCCATGTAATGACGAAGGTACACAGTCCTACGGAGAGAGTTTGATTCGTGATCAGTCGGCTCTCTTGTCCATACTAGATGACCGCTCCATCGCTCTATGCGATTGACCGCATATGCTAACAACATATGTGTGGGGTTACATAATAGAAAACTTCCCCAGGAAGGCCGGATTGGCCTGCGGCTACGTGAAGGGTGACCCGAATCTCCCTTGGTGAGTTTTTGGTCGGAGGCATCCGATATTAGATTCAGATAACTGCAAGCTATTGGTCAGCGCATTGGTGCAGCATTAGCTACGTAATGTGCATGAGCCATGCAGCCCCAAAATTAATTCCGGGATTCCGAGGCGTATGCGAACGACCTGATTGGTTCCTCAATGGTTCTGACTTCGGCGTTTCGGCGTTAACGGGATAAGGGAGAAATGGCTGCATGCAGACGGTAGACGTATAAGATTGGTGCTTTCACACTGCGAAAAGAGACAAAGATAGATAGAAACAGTGATACAGCCAATTCACGTTTTCTCACAATAACT
>JAJLSF010000430.1:0-28628 GCA_030567395.1 Citeromyces hawaiiensis
ATTGACCACGAAGACTCCAGACTCTTCTGTCACCGTCTCTTCCCCAGCCCCAAGTGGATTCTCTACAGTGGACTTGCCCGAGGGTTTGTCTTTGAGTAGTGGTGATTCTGTCACTGAATCGTCTACATCTGGCTCTGCGACTGGTTCATCTACTCTCTTTGAGTCAGCAGCCTCATCTGCAGCCGAGCACTCGAGTAGCGGAAAAGCTTCTGGCCCTTCGGTGACCCAAGCCGGTCAATCGAATGAAGTGACACTTTCCCAGAGTGCAACAGCTACTGTCTCAAGCACTGACAATGTGCCGTCAAGTTTCTTCCAAGCTTCTGGCGTCACAATGACACCTGCCGCTGCCTCAGGATCATCAGGAATAGGAATTTCTGGCTCTCCCTCTTCTCATCCGGAAGAAGTAGCAGCCATTTCCACCGAAATTCCTGAGGAGGAATCATCTACTCGTAGTGTTACTTCAGACACTTCAGTAGCTGCACAGATGACAACGGATATCACTTCTTCAACCGATGCTAGCCATAGTGCTGCTGCCCCTACTTCAGCGGCAATCGGCACTTCTTCCCTTTACTATGGCGGAAACACATTGACTACTTCGGTTTCTTCCAGCTCGTCCATGGCATCTGCTTTACCATCAATCTCTGCTTTTGAGGCTTCAGCATCCAGGTCTAGGCTACCTGCGTTAGCTACGATCTTTTCATTGTTGTGCACAATTTTCTTCTTGGCCTAATGTGGCCTCTCATTTATTGAGTTTTCGTTATGACCTACTTCTTTCGTTCCAATATTAATACATTTTTATTAATTATTTTTGACCATTTCAGTTTGCCCTTCCATATTGCTACTCATAAGCGCCACGCGAATTTTAAGGTGAACGACTCAGTATTGATAGTGGCAAAAAAGAGATCGATGTGGTAAGAGGAGCGTCCAGAGACTATGAGCTCTCGAAGCATTTCGGACAGATTTAGTCATCAGCTAGACCATTAGATCCAATCATTACGCGATATGTCGTGCACTTCGGGAAATTCGGCGATAAACTGAACACGTGAAAAAGAATGGTTACAACCGGACTACAAAGAGGGACTATGATTCGATCACTGATGTTATAATATTGACAGCAGCCAACTTTGCCACTCCAAGATTCATCCTTCCCCCTTGCTATGTAAAAGTCCTTTCCTCATTCGCTTACATAATCATCGGCGTCAGGGTAACGTCATCTTAAAATTATATCTGGATAAGGTCCGCTCGAATTAAAACCACAGGAAAATGCTTTTAACTGGACATTCAGTCAAAGGCCTGAATTTTCGCCTTTCAATTAGGAGCCTGATGACTTCTGCTGCTTGCAAAACTTCGGCATCTGTTGTTCAGAATGCCACTTCGGTACCACCACAAGGATCACCATTATCTATGAAAAGTGTCACGCGAGACGAGTCGCAGTTTGGGCCCCGTCCAATTTACCTGGATATGCAAGCGACAACACCAATGGATCCAAGGGTGCTTGATAAAATGCTAACATTTTACACCGGGCTGTATGGAAATCCTCACTCACGTACGCACGCTTACGGTTGGGAAGCAGAGAAAGAGGTGGAAAAAGCCAGAGAAAGCGTTGGATCCATTATCGGGGCTGATTCGAGAGAAATTATATTCACGTCAGGAGCTACAGAATCCAACAATTTGTGTATTAAGGGTGTTCCTCGTTTCTATGGTAAAACAAAAAGGCACATCATCACGACTCAAACGGAGCACAAGTGTATTCTGGATTCTGCTCGTCATATGCAAGATGAAGGCTTCGATGTGACGTATCTTCCTGTAAACTCTGATGGTTTAGTTGACCTAGAGAAATTAGAGGCCTCCATTAGAAAGGATACGGCGCTGGTATCTGTGATGGCTGTCAATAACGAAATTGGTGTGATACAGCCGCTTGAGGATATTGGCCGAATTTGCCGTAAACATAAGGTTTTTTTTCACACCGATGCAGCTCAGGGCTATGGTAAGATCCCGATTGACGTGAACAAGTGTAACATCGACCTCTTGTCTATTTCAGGCCACAAGATTTACGGACCAAAGGGTATTGGTGCTTGTTACGTCCGTAGAAGACCTCGTGTGAGATTGGATCCCCTCATCACAGGAGGGGGCCAGGAACGTGGCTTACGTTCCGGCACGCTTGCTGCACCTCTAGTGGCTGGCTTCGGAGAAGCTGCTCGTTTGATGAAGCAAGAGTATGCTGCGGATAATGCTCACGTATCTCATTTGTCTGAAAAGCTGATACGGGGACTGTTGAGTCTGGAACACACTCAGCTGAATGGCTCTGCTACGCATAGGTATCCTGGATGTGTAAATGTATCGTTTGCATACATCGAGGGTGAATCTTTGCTAATGGCCCTGAAAGACATAGCCCTGTCCTCGGGTTCTGCCTGCACATCTGCATCGCTAGAACCCAGTTATGTTCTGCATGCACTCGGTCAGGATGACGCTCTAGCCCACTCTTCTATTCGCTTCGGAATTGGCCGTTTTACTACGGAAGAAGAAGTGGACTATGTGGTCAAAGCCCTCAATGAAAGAGTGACGTTTCTGAGAGAGCTATCCCCGTTATGGGAGATGGTGAAGGAAGGAATAGATCTCAACACTATTGAATGGTCAGGACATTGATATTCACAAAGGGGGTTTATGCTTGCGTTTATAGTGGAATTAGGAGTTTTGGTGTAGGTCTGAAGATGTCTTCATATTTTTGTTTCTCTTATGCTGAATTTTCAAAAGCATCGTTCTTGTAATTGTATAGCAACACCCCGTGATGTGGAATGTACTAGTTGCTTCTCGCCTCCCTCATTGTATGCCTTCTTCCGCCTTCAAAACATTCATTTATTTCTGGGACAGCAGACTAGCGGTTGACTGTTCCTATTTGGAACAATCTTAGGTCTCACAGGACACCTGTGTTGTATGACCAGAAGGTTATACGACTTCTGTTTTCGGAATGAGACGTGACTCTACGATCGGGTCAAATAAACCTGCAATGCTCTCAATACATGATCCCTGCAACCTACTATATCTTGAGTAAGAGAAACGGGATCTGTCAGCATATTGGTAAGTTATAACAGCATTATGAAGACTTGTACACCACATTCCGAGAACCTGAAAGATCTTCTCAAGGATTTCGTTTAAAGGTAGCAGCTCAAGCTAAGACATGCTTGCCATTAACAATAGCTTGGGTGAAATCTTCGTTCTACGAGCCACCTAGATCAAAAGCCACCACGTTATTTTGAAACGGCGGACCGCATTGAGATAGATTGTTTCTGGTCTTTACATCAAGTGAGCGAGCCCGGTTTTAGCTGATCGACGTACATATTGCGCCCCTATTTACTAGTTACTGGAGATGTATTCTGCAAACTATACTGAGAGGTGGACTATTCTAGGTACATCGCGAAACACATGCCTCAGGTGGACTATTCTAGGTACATCGCGAAACACATGCCTCACTTAAAAGTAGCTATACTATGAGACTACTGAAATAGGCCGCATTGAGATCAACGCACTTAACACTTACCCTATCGTATATCAAGTCCTGTATCACGGTATGAACTACTAAGCGGAGAAATGATGTTTATTGTCTCTCATATTCAGTTACTACTGGTCTAACCATTGCCTTTACTAGTAGCTGTCCAGGGTGTGTGTGCTCCTGGTTATTTTTAATAGAACCGTGCTACTAGTCTAGGTTGTTGAAATGTTGTATTAACCGCCTCAAAAAGGGGACAATTGGAACGTGCTATGAGATCAAGTTTACCCACCTTTCATCATCCTTCTCAGGCCAGCATCTTTGGAAAGAGCGAACGAAAGGAGAGTGATTCATCTTTTGAAGCTACGAAAGCATATATTGTCAGGATCATTGCAAACCATGACTAAAGCGCTCATGCATGCCGAGATAGTTATTGACAGAGGAGCGTTGTCTCCCGGGATGTATGGATAACACATTTCCCTGATACTTCCGGCACACGGAAAACCCTTATTCTTGTCACGCTTGAAACAAACCCTTTCCCCGCAATTGTACAAAGAAAAGGTATCCCCCACCTAGCCCCCTCCCCCACTTTATGCGTGCGTGCTTTCCCCGCGCACAGGCGAGTACTTAAAAACGTGCCATAAGAGCTTATTTACACAATGCCTTGCGAAGGTTGTACATGCGGTGCTGCTGCCTCGATCAAGCAGGCTGAGGATCAATTACAACAGGCCCAAAGCAAATTGGATGCACTTTTAAACAAAAATACACGTCTCCGTTCGAAGGAATGGTTTGCCAACATGGACCACCCAGATACCACTGCACTCTATGTGGAGCGTTACCTCAACTATGGTCTCACACTCCCGGAGTTGAATGGAAAACACAAGCCCATAATAGGAATTGCTCAGACAGGAAGCGATTTGGCTCCATGCAACAGACATCATACAATTTTGGCTCAAAGGGTGAGGGATGGTATTATCGCGAGGGGAGGAACTCCAATGGAATTTCCCTGTCACCCAATTCAAGAAACTGGAAAGCGCCCTACAGCTTCATTGGACAGGAACCTGGCTTATCTGTCGCTAGTGGAAGTTCTTTATGGCTATCCTCTTGATGGGGTTGTTTTACTTACTGGATGTGATAAAACTACTCCGGCACTTCTGATGGCCGCCTCAACGGTGAACATCCCCGCGATCTGCTTGAACGTAGGTCCTATGCTTAACGGGTACCACAACTCGCAGCCCACAGGTGCTGGCACTGTCATTTGGAAGAGTCGCAAGGAACTGGCGGAGGGGAAAATCAACGAGCAACAATTCATGGATGCAGCAGCCAGCTCTGCTCCATCGCCAGGGCATTGCAATACAATGGGCACGGCATCCACAATGAATGCTATGGCTGAAGCCCTCGGGATGGCACTTCCCAGATCTGCCTCCATCCCAGCTCCTTATAGGGAGCGGTCACAGGTTGCATATTTAACCGGTATGCGTGCTGTGGAGCTTGTTTTGGAAGATATCAAGCCGTCAGACATTCTCACTCGAGATGCATTTGAAAACGCTATCGCTGCCAACTCGGGCATTGGAGGGTCGACAAATGCCCCGATTCACCTGAATGCAATTGCGAAGCACATCGGCGTGGAGCTGAATAATGATGACTGGGAAAAAATTGGTTATGATCTACCCCTGCTGGTCAACGTTCAGCCAGCTGGAGAATATCTCTGCGAGGAATATCATCGGGCGGGCGGACTCCCCGCTGTGATATATGAGCTTATTGCCAATGGTAAATTCCCCCATCCACAAGCTAAAACTGTTAATGGGCGCACTTGGGAGCAAAATGTGGATGGTTGTGCCACCACTGAAGAGGATGTTATTAGAAAATTTCAGAATCCGTTGGTGAACGCGGCCGGATTCTTAAACATGAAAGGCTCGTTGTTTGATTCTGCTATCATGAAGACGTCTGTCATCAGTAAAGAGTTTATGCAACGATTCCTCAGCAATCCGGATGATCCCAATGCATTTCAGGGGCCGGTCGCTGTATTTGATGGTCCAGAAGATTACCACGCGCGTGTGGAAAAGATCGGCATGACTCCAGGAACTATTTTGATTATGCGCGGAACTGGACCTAGAGGCTACCCTGGAGCTGCGGAAGTGGTAAACATGCAGCCCTCAGCAGAGCTTATCAAAAAAGGAGTCACAGAGCTTCCCTGTCTGGGGGATGGTCGGCAGAGCGGAACTTCTGGGTCTTCGAGCATCTTGAATGCCTCTCCAGAAGCTGCCTCAGGTGGCATGCTTGCCTACATTAAAGACGGCGACATTGTGCGCGTTGACTTGAACAAGAGATCTGTTGATGTACTTCTAACTTCGGAGGAAATTGCGAAAAGGAAAAAGGAGATGGGTTCCTATAACTTTCCTGCCAGTCAAACGCCATGGCAGGAAATTTTCAGGAACGACGTTTCAGAGCTAAGCGATGGAATGGTGTTGAAAAGTGCCGTCAAGTATCAGAGGGTAGCGCAGCGTGGACTACCGAGAGATAGTCATTAGGTATTATAAAAAAACTTTCTCGGACTTTTAAGCTGGCCAATGACAACAATTTTTTGAAGAAAAATAATTCCCGTTTCGGGTATGAAGATCGTTATTTGATCAGTCCAAGCAAACATTTTCAAGCACAAAGTTGCAGGGACTTATCCACATCAATTGGCTCTAGAAGTACACTGTATGCTTTTTCTCAATAGCTATTGATGACATATACGACAGCCTTATGAAATCTACTTTCAGTGCATGAGGATGGACATCTTGTCGTATGCGCATTGCGTGACTCCCGGTCGTGCATGAACCACTCCGATACCGGCATTTTTTTGTAGGTGCGGTGAAATTTCCATCATCTCATGACGAAGGATCAGAAGAAGCAAAAAGTCTCATCCCCCAAAAATATCGTGGTGCTCCCAGGAGATCACGTGGGAACAGAGATCTGTGAGGAGGCAATCAAGGTTCTGAAGGCTATAAGCGAAGTTCGTCCCGATGTTGAGTTCAACTTTTCTCATCATCTCATCGGTGGAGCATCTATTGATGCCACAGGTGTCCCGCTCAGCGATGAAGCATTAAAGGCAGCAAAAAAGGCAGATGCCGTTTTATTGGGTGCTGTCGGTGGTCCCAAATGGGGAACCGGCTCTGTACGCCCAGAGCAAGGACTTTTGAAGATCCGTAAGGAACTCGGACTCTACGCGAACTTGCGGCCTTGTAATTTTGCAGCAGAATCCTTGTTATCACTTTCACCTTTGAAAGAGGAAATTGTGAGGGGCACCAACTTCACCGTAGTACGTGAACTTGTTGGGGGTATCTACTTTGGAGAAAGAACTGAGGATGACGGAAGTGGATTTGCTTGTGACTCGGAAGCTTATTCGGTGCCTGAAGTCGAAAGAATCACACGGATGGCAGCTTTCTTAGCTTTGCAGAGTGATCCACCTGCCCCTGTATGGTCTTTGGATAAGGCAAACGTCTTGGCATCATCCAGACTATGGCGTAAAACAGTTACCCAGACAATTGAAAGAGAGTTTCCCCTGCTGAAGCTGCAACATCAATTGATAGACTCCGCAGCCATGACGCTCGTCAAGTCACCAACGACATTGAATGGTATCATCATCACCAACAACATGTTTGGAGATATTATTTCTGATGAGGCTTCTGTAATTCCTGGATCACTGGGTCTGCTGCCCTCTGCCTCGTTGGCTTCGTTGCCTGATACAAATACCGCGTTTGGTCTCTATGAGCCATGTCATGGTTCCGCCCCTGACCTTGAAAAAGGCAAAGTCAACCCGGTGGCCACTATTCTTTCAGCTGCGATGATGTTGAGACTGTCGCTCGATTTAACAGAAGAGGCAGATGCATTGGAAAAGGCTGTCTCTAAAGTGCTTAATGACGGAGTTAGGACCGGAGACCTTGGAGGATCCAACAGTACCACCGAGGTTGGTGACGCCGTTGTTGCAGCTTTGAAGGAAACTTTGAGTAAATAAGAGCCAATAAATAGGGGTGGACTCTCGGATGAGTCATCAATTTTTTGATGAGTATTTTTATCAACGGACCCATAGTTTTTACTCATGACTTTAATGTCTGATCGAAAACCAGCTATTTGATAATTGACAATCGTTCGTGGCTACCAAAGTCACTGCTAAACCTCTTCTGTTTTGTGTCCATTTGGACCGTGAACACTAGAAAGCTTGTAGTTGTGTGATCATGGTCTGTTGTAAATACTTGTGCACAACGACCGAAAAAATGAAAGTGCGCAGTGCCCGGAAGGCTCAGAAAGCTGTTGTGTTGGATTTTACAACTCACCCAAACAGATTATAGAGAGAAGAAAATACAAACACTCTTGATGACCAATCTGAAAAAAAGGCACTGCTCATCAAGTACGATAGCTTATCTTTGAATTTATCTGGCCCTTTTCTTTTGTTAGTAGGTCAGTTGACAACACTTCATCCGTTGACTGAGAGAATTTCGGTGTGCGATCAGCGTCAAGTTCAATCTGGGGCCCTTTTTAATCTCTCCGGATATTGGACGCTCAAAAGACAGCCAGCTCTATGCACTTCTCCACAGTTTGACTGAAGCATCATTTAAAGGTGAAGTGAAGGCTCTTCGAAATACACTCTCTATCAGGTTCTGGTGGTCACCTTCCGTAGACTATATATGGGCTGTCTCCCACTCAATGCACTTCATCTAGGCTATGCCGAGGTCACCTGAACTGATATTGTAGGCCTCAACCCTAACACTCTCCTATTTATATTAGATTGCAGTCTTCGAGCGCATCTTTTTCCCAATCACATCCAGTTCAGCCTTAAGTTCAATCCCATCTCACATCAACCTCTCGCGACTCACAATTCGCTTAGTGTAAGTTGTAAGTCAGTTGCTGAAAACTCGTGCTACTCTTTTTCTCTACACCTTTGCGTACCGGCAGCAGCGGTGTTTAAAAAAGATAGTGTTGCATTCTCTACGGTTCCTGGATGCAAAAGGCATCGGAATGCTTGAACCATAATTTCATTTATCCTAGATTTTCAGCTTGTTTATTATAGGTCTGTATAGTCGCATCCAGTCACTATGACATTAGATTTCAAGTCTTGGACACACCAGGATCCTCCTTCATTATTTCTTGAGTTTTATGCCTCAAAATATCAAGGCTCTAAAAAGCCTTCATAGGGGCCTGCATCGGCTTTGATATGGTTATCAATCCTGCAATCTTGTAAATCGACTTCTATTCGCATTGAGAGCGAATAGATCATGTCGGATTATCAGCCATGTTCCGGGAAAACAATATGATGCAACTTTGGAAAAAGAAAAGACGGTCATGACTAGCGGATAAGGTCATCTGGCATGCGGATAAGTCACTCATGATATGTTACATCACATGTGTTTCCCCACATCAATCGATATATAAAAGAGGCCACTAACCTCAACTATGTAGCAGCTTTAGGTAAGCCTTACATTGTCAAACATAAGTGGACGTTATTATTATCGATTACTGAACATTCTACAAGAACAATCAAGACTGAGAATGAATCACCCTGCCAAAGTTGCTCAATCTGGCATTGATGCCCCGACTGAAGCTCCCAGACCTCCGATCGACAGAAGGAACTTCCAAAACGTTCGTGAGCAAAGTCTCTAAAAAACCCGAGATCTTATAGCGATTTCGCACCACTTTACCAATATTGAATATTATATTAAGTCGCTACCCAAGCATACGCAACGCAAACTCTACAGAGGCAAAGGTGCCTGCGCTGCATGGAATTGCTCGCAAAAGAGTGGGTCCTATACCCCGCCAAAATCCCAACATTCCCTCTTTAGCCGCTATATCTTGAGCAGCTTTGAAGGCACTGCCCCCGTATTTAGATAGCGAACCAAATGAATCGCTCTGGATTCGTGACTTGATTACATCCAGAGGGTAACTACTCAGCCATAACATTTCACCCGCTGTAGCACCATACAACAGTAGCTTGGGAGTACTTATATCCCCTCTTGTTACATTATTTTTGCGAATCTCTCTTTGCATTAGATATTCATAAGTGAGAAACCACACACCGTAAGCTTGAGCTTCTCTAATAAGAGTCACATTGAAGCCTCGATTCAATCCTTTGAATATGCCATCCTGCCTAAAAATTTTACGGACGGCATCTGAGGGTCCTTTGTAAAGAGCGTTAGCTCCAGACGGCTGAGTTTGGAGTAGGATGCGAACTTGCTCTACGGGGCAGGTAATCGGTGTGTTCACTATACCAGCAAAAGCACCCGCGCAATAAAATTGAGGCAAGCTTAGATCAGTCTGCAAGGGATTATTACTGAGAATTTGGCGTTTGGCTTCTAAAAAGCCGTAAAATTGCAGACTCACGCAAAACCCGACTCCGAAAAGAGGCGCAAGAGTCCCTTTATAGAAAGCTGAAGGTCCCTCCTTCTCGAGGGCATCCTTGAAAACCTTCAGAGGCGATGCATTGTGCAAAGTCTGAGTTCTCACCTTGACGAGATCGAACGGTTGGCCAATCAAGACCTGCACAGCACCCCCGAAAAAGCCTGCCGCCTAGAATGTCAGTTAAAGGGCTTTGATCTTCACTTACCACATCTTTTGCCTTGCGAGAGAAGCTGTGGTCAACTTCTGACATTGATGAGTATATTGTGAGATGTCACGTGACATTTTGAAGAACAATCTTATCTCAGACGCTGTTCAAAGTTCTCGTAGGTTTTCTTCGGACAAAATTGGTTTGAGTGACTCACCAGGGAACGATTGCATCATTCTGCAGTTGAAACACACGGCGCTTTAAAAAAAAATCTGCTTCTTTATTGTAGCAGATATGGATGAACACCCCGAGATTAAAGATTTAAAGTTGGAAATGAGTTCAGGAGCATGCAAAGCCTTCATGTAAAATGATAGAGAGAGTAGTTTTAACTTATTACAGTCTTTTAAATGAAGTGGCTGGTCAAGAGCCTTGTACTTTGTAGGACCACAGCATTTTTTGAAGCTCTGAGCTGCTTGCTGTAGTGGCCTGAAATTCTCAGTTAAGAATCATATATGGGCTTTAGTATACGTATTCTTGTTAAATCAGGGTTCCTTGCTAAATAATATCCCCTCGACTCGAACTACTCCACACTGTGTATCACAATGTCATTCTTTCAGAACCTGTAAGTTCTACTCACCGAAAATGCAATGCTAACTTGTCAAGCCACATCGGCAATGGAGCCCACACTATGAAAACCATACGCGGCTTTCGGAGGGCAAACGAGGCGGATCAGACGTCGCGGGTATTGACAAACCAGCCAAATCTCAACTCACACAAAGATATTCGCACGTACGCAGAGTCGACGTTAGGATCTGGCAGTGCCCTCGCTCAGGCTGTAAAACTGCCACGAGATGAAGACTTGAATGAATGGCTTGCTGTTCACGTGGTTGACTTCTATAACCAGATAAATATGCTGTATGGGACCATCACAGAATTCTGTTCTCCGGCCACTTGTCCTCGCATGATTGCCACTCAGGAATATGAATATCTGTGGCAGGACCCCACCCTGGGCTCGAGTAAGCCACGATCTATGAGTGCTCCAGAGTATGTTGAGAATCTGATGAGCTGGATTCAGCAATTCTTCGATGACGACAAAATATTCCCCACCAAAGTTGGTCAGCCTTTTCCTTTGCAATTTGGAGCCCTTGTAAAGACTATGATGAAACGGATGTTCAGGATATACGCGCACCTTTATTGTCATCATTTTGATGAGATCACTGAGCTGGGACTTCAAACGCATCTAAATACCTCTTTGAAGCATTTCGTGTTGTTTGTGGATGAGTTCGATCTGGTTCAGCAAAAAGACTTTGGTCCCTTGGAGGAAATGGTGGGAGTTATGTTATCTGATAGTTAACAATCGATTAGAGGCGTTCAATAAATATATATGTTTTCAAAGGTTCTTTTCATCAAACCTCGCCCTTGAAAATTCGTGGCTCTGTTTCAGATATTAGTTACTGAAAAACCAAATTAACTTGGAGACTTTTGAACGGCTGATAAATGTAGTGAGCATAAATGTGGTCCATTGCATCAGGCTGAACACAGGAATTCCCAAGTGTGCTCGCAATTTTCCGTGCTTCAGGTGACTCAAACACATTGGTTGAAATCTCAGTCGCAAAAGGATTGGATTCAGTAGATGAATTTTCAAAGTGATTATTGGCATAGTACGGAATAGCACAAACTGCTCCCCAAGTAAAGGCGACAAAAAAAAATGGCCAAAATTTGCTTCATGGAATGTTTTATTGACTGTTTGTTGTCTGCCTATGAATCATAATGGGATTGGCGGTCGATATCTTTTTTCGTTTATTTGCTTTGCTCTGACCTTTTTCGACATGGATACAAATTCATCTATGTCTCTACTTTCTTCTCATTCACATAAACCATATTCTTAACTGCCAATGCTCCTCTTCCTTAAGTTCATGCAGCGAAATTTTTTTTTTGAATGGCCAATAGGAGTGGCTTTTCCCACCGTGATTGATAGTGATGAGTGCTGCAAGCATATAACTTGGTCTAACTGTAATATAGATTCATCAGCAATCAAACACATCATATGGGTCGCTCTTGGCGAACTCATGCGAGGACTCGGATACGAGCACTTCGTACATTCTCCTTTCCGAGGCAGCCCATTCGAACCCAATTGACTTTCATCGGCAATGGCTTATAGCATCGCGATCATTTGCATTGATGACAAGGGATCATTTCTGAAGTGGCTTGCACTAGAGACCAGCGGATGCTCGGACTGTCTCTAGAATACGTCAACACGTGCTCTCTCCCCTCAACTTAAACTGCTCGGCTTTCACTCAACGTACCATTGATCTTTTTTCGCGACACTTCGCTGAGTGAGGGGCTCTATACATGCTCGGCTGACGCAATCTGCAAGGAACACCCCGTGCATGGAAGAGGTGTGTGGATGTTACAGAACAGGCTAATTTCAATTCCCAAAACGGCATCGGCAACACCCATCGTAACAATATGTCTATTGTCTCTCAAAATCAGTCAATACAAAACCAACTCAAACTGCAGCAGCTAGAGACGCAGCAGAGACAGCAGGAGCAGACCAAATCCTTCGTATCTTCAAAATCGGCTGAACGGGCTAATCTTGTACGGAAGCCTACGCAAAGCGACCCGCATGACCCTTTATCGATCCAGGTGCCCATTTCGGGAAACCCTACAGAAGTGTTGGCTTCAAGGTTCGCTTCATGGAGAACCATCATCAAGTGTCTGTTGCTGTATCTAAGAGAAACGGTATCGGTGCATGAGGAAGTTGTACGCCAGCAGATGCGTCTTCAGCATGCTATAAGTTTTCCCTTCGCATCCGCTGAGCCACAGGACGAAGAGACTGCAATGCTGAATAGGTTCTTCCTGCCTTTGGGAAATGGCTCAGTACACGATCTTCCCAGCGTGCTCACAAAGTTTCATGAGGCTGCCGGAGCGAACGCATCCAAGACTACCAGAGAAGTATCCCAGGGCGTGATCCCTCGATTAGAAGACTTGCGCAGAGATTTGCTTGTTAAAATGAGAGAGATCAGGGGACTCCAGAGCGATTTCAAAAACACCATAGCTAAAGAGTTGCACCAAACCAAAAACGAGCTCAACTCGTATGTACATGCTATTGACATCAGCTCAAAAAATGCCTCAAACCTTCATCCGCGCCATGATCCATACATTTGCAAGTTGCAGTTAGAACGCCAGATCAAAACTCAGCTAGCGGAGGAGAATTTCTTGCATGAAGCGTATATCAACTTGCAGACTTCTGGAATGGAGCTGGAGAAGGTTGTTTTCACTGAAATTCAGAATGCACTCACCGTCTATGCAAGATTGTTGGGCCAGGAAGCGCAAACTGTGTTTGACATTTTGATCAGTCGTCTGGATAGCACATTTCTCACCAAAGACCCCACTTTTGAATGGAATGCATTTATCGCCAAAGACACAAATTTCATTGATATGGATCTCCCCATTAGAAAGTACCAAAACATTCATTTCCCTCACGAAAATAACAACCTTTCGAGCCAGGTGTGTTCGGGATATCTTGAACGGCGGTCGAAGTTTCTAAAATCCTATTCCAAAGGGTATTACGTGCTCACACCGTGCTTTATCCATGAATTCAAATCAGACGATAGGAAGAAGGACCCCTTCCCCCTCATGTCCATTTCTCTGGACGACTGTGAGGTGAGTGAGCATTCTGGCAAAAACGACAGTGTTCATCGGTTTGTTTTGCGCACTAAGCAAAATGGACTAATTCACAGAGGACACAACTGGATGTTCCGCGCTGATAGCTATGCTTCAATGATGAAATGGTTTAATCGGCTGCAGCAAATGACTCAGTTGAAAAATCCCGTATCTAGAGCCTCAGTCTTTGCCCCCAGTAATCCTCCAGTTGTCGAAGCTTCCCGTTTGCCTACTATCTCCAGTACGCCAATCCCAGCTGATATGCTTGGGGACGAGAGTGTGCTGGTTTCCAATATTCAGGTTAGAAGACCGTCCCTCACTACTCAAGAGTCTGCAAATGGCTACGACAGTACCTTTTCCGCACGAAAGGAGGCTCAAAATACGACTGGAACGGACGTAACTCTCACCAGCTCCCACAAAGAATAGCCTTTAATTTGTATTATGTACTTTGGATCGGATATATTAATTTTGTTGATGATCTCTATTCATGAGACAGATAGTAGTAGACCTGCTACCCTAGGTGGTTTAGTAAGCTCTTTCAATGAGCCACGTTCATCTATAATGCTGACCTCGTCTCTCATATGCAGTGCTTAAAAACTAGATGTCAAAAAAGCCGAGCAGGCTACCTTTAAGTATTTTCGCATATTGATTTTCCATAAAATCCCTAATCGACAGCAGCAAGCCTTGCGAAAAGTTGATATTTTGGCATGTGAACCCAATTCGCTGTCACTACCAATAAGTTTGATATATTTGATGTCTTATTTCAACTCGTATTTGCAGACAATATTGTAAAAAAAATATTTATAGAGCGACTCGTATCGTGAGAGAGCGCAGTACAAGCAGTTTCATGAGCATCAAATATCATTTTACCCGCAAACGCGGTTTGATCTGTATGGCGCAATTGAATGCAATTCGAGGTCCTCTTCACCTGCTGCGCCTCCAATGTTGATGCCCATAAAGTTGAGCATAACAAACTTGAAAATGTCGCTCTCCCCATTGAGGCTGCGATAGCGCGCTCTTGAAATATCAATACGACTAAACAGCTACCGCCAACGATAAAAGCGAGATGTCGAGATCTCAGAACGCGTCCTCCCTTAAAATTTGAATATGTAGTGCGTTCACTTGCATATGCACTCGCAAAATCCCTCTATAAGCGGGACCCTTTTTCTGAAATGTAAACATTCTTCACGTTGGAATGTAAGGCAGATAATACGCATACTGCATCCGATCCAGATCAACCATCAAAATTTCACCACGCAGATAAATGAAAGTCTTTGCGATATTTCTCTGTCTTTTAGCATATGCCAGATCGGACTCTTTTACGTATATTGGATGCTTCGCTAAGACATCTGTTTCAGATCTTTCTCTTGAAAGCACCGACCAATATCAGTCATCGTCACTATGTCAGGAAACGTGTTCAGATAGCACAGTAGCTGCACTTCTGAAGGGTAACGAATGCTACTGTGGAGACGATGTCCCATCCACAAACGACGTGGTTTCCGATTCAAATTGCAATACCGCGTGTTACGGATGGCCATATGAGAATTGCGGTTCCACCCAGTATTACTCCCTTTATTCGACCGAAGAAGCATCGGACGAATCATCGGAAAGTTCGAGCTCTTCTACGCAGGTTTCGTCAACATCATCCACACGAAGCTCCTCTACTCGAACATCGAGTCAGACATCTTCTACAAGCTCATCATCAGCTAGCTCCACCGCTACTCCTTTGTCTCAGTCCGTATCGGGATCCACATCTTCTGCGAGCACGTCCGTGAGCTCCAGTTCGTCTGCTTCCCCAGTCACTTCAGTCACAGAAAGCAGCACCGCTCATTCAACAGATCCATCATCTTCGGCTCAATCGGATCACATCACATCATTCACATCTACAGGAGCTCAACAAACTATAGTTGTGACGCAGTCAGAATCCTCGTCCCAGCCCTCGGCATCATCTGCGCCGGAAAACAGAAGCAGAAGCACCAATATTGGTGGTGGAGCCGTGGCGGGTATCGTTGTGGGGATTGTTGGTGGGCTTTTCATCATAATAGCCGTAGCGTTTCTTCTCCTCAGGCGAAGAAGGAAGGATAGTGATGAATACAAGGACAACAATGATGAGGGAACGATATCTGATTTCGTGAAAAACAACGGATACAGATTTTCTGGAGAAAATACACTAGAAAAGGGAACACGAAGATTCAGCGATGAAAGTCTACCGGATGTGAGACATCAAACTGGTCTAAGGATAGCCAATCCTGATACAGGCTCTGAGATATAAGATTTTTATTCTTTGCATCAAACTAATACAACTTTTCAACCTTGGGTCTATTATTTCGCTTGTGAACTTCCAGCGCCTCAGCTTCCTTTAAGCACTCAAGCCAGCCTTTCTGGAAGCTTTCAGAGGAAAACTTGGTAATTACAAGGCTCTCGCCTCTTTTCCTTATCTCATCTTTGCAATCGCTTTCTACCGCTGTGAGAAGAGCTTCTGAAAGCGTAGGGTGATGAGTGTTGCCGCAATGGTCAGGATCTTGGTCCGCCGTGAAAAAGAACCCAGTATTGTCCTGTATGTTGTCGCTTTCCTCGCGTTTTTCCAGATTCCATGGTCTACATATATCCAGGAGAGGGCCGGCGCTAGCATGGCACACGGGGATAGCGCCGCACGCTAAATACTCCACAACAGCTATACCAAAATGCTCATTCCACATGGCGTTGATACCAATCTCTGACTTAGCCAAATACTCCAGCATGACTGCGTATTCTGCGTCCACAATAATTTCCACCCTGTTTTCAATTCCGCACTGTTTAGCAAACTCTGCAATATTATCTGCCGTTTTCCTGTCCCGTTCACTCCGCGTAGAGCCTATGCAAACAAGCTTGTAGTCATTAGCTGACATTTTGACAAATTTGCAGAATTCTTCAAGAACCAGGTGATGTCTTTTTTCGGGCCTAAATTGAGCCACGTAGACAATAATATTTTCCTTAGCGTGCTGGGTATTCATCTGTAACATCCTGTCTACATCTACAGGAGGGTATAGAATCCGCAGATGCGAGTTGAGCCACCAAAGTTTTTTCATGTGAGCCAAAGTCCAGGAAGAGTTAGCAAGTGCAAGATCAGCGAACCATCCTGCGAACGTATACAGAATCATAAAAACTCTCCAGTAACAGTACTTTAAAATTTCTTTCAACCTGAGCTTCTTGAGCATGTCTTCCGATATCACGGGATAATGAACATAAGAAACAACAGGAATCTGAAACAACCCTGACACTATCGGGTAGCAAAACGGCAGCCCCATGGTGTCGACAAACACATCTGGAGGTAAGTGTCCCAGCGCTTCAAAGGCTAAAACTATCGATCCGACAGCCTGGCCCAGCAGAGTGAATCTAGGCCACGAGGAAGAGTCGATCCAAGAACTTTTACTTAGACGTATGAAGACAAGTCTTTTTGCATCTAGCTCTATCTCAAACCTTTGTGTGACTCCTGAAACGATCGCCTCTGAGCCTGCACTATCGCCAGAGTACACCACTGCAACATTTTTAGGGCTTTGAAGTAAAGTGGCGTGTACTGCTTCCCACAAAACACGTTCTCCACCTCCACCTGCATTACAGTTGGGATGAAAAAAACCGTATAGTATACGTCTTTGGGGGTCATCGGTGTACTTGCCCCTGCACCTATCCAAAAATTCTGGGTTATCATCTGCATGGCTGATTCGAATACCTTCGAAATCAACAGTGCTATAATCACTGGGTTGCGAGCATCCAATTATGATGCGTCTTCTTATGGCACCCACTTTCGAACCTGCCTGTTTCAATGACACCATACGAGAATCTCTTTTTAGAGCCTGCTCAATCAACCTTTTCCACGTTGCTGGCGGAACAACAAGCCATCTTAGAAATGCAGGCTTTATGGTGTTGAATAGTATGATAACAATCGCCAGCCCAGCAATCGTAGTAAACAAAAACATTGCGAAAAGAGTTGATCTCTCAGGGGATTATGAAACCTTGAGTGCAAAGGGAAAAAACACGACCAAAAATACCACTCGGAGATAGCCGGACCTATGACTCATTGTGGAAGTTTATCTAAAGAATTGGTCTCAGAAGAAGAGAAAAAATGTCTCTTCAAAATGTCGACTCCGAAAACAGTACTAAGTTGCCACATGACATGAAGAATACAGAGCTGTTTTCTTTAGAAGTCCCAGATGGAGGACTGGATGCTTGGTTGGTGGTATTAGCATGCTGGATGTATAATTTCAGTACATGGGGTGCTAACAGTGGTTTTTCCATCTACCTGGCCCATTATCTATCTAGCAATACATTTGCGGGCGCAACTAAATTGGACTATGGGCTGGTTGGTGGATTGACGTTTGGAACAGGTATCATATTTTCGTCGTTAATCAATTACATGGTTGGCTTGACTGATTTGAGGATATGCATTGGATTGGGCTGTGCATTGCAGTTGGCTTCGACCTTGCTTGCGAGCTTCTCCACTAAATTGTGGCAGCTTTATTTAACGCAAGGTGTTATGCAGGGATTCGGGTTAGCTTTGATTGCTATTTCTAATCTGAGCATTCTTCCACAGTGGTTCCGTAGGAAAAGAAACTTGGCCATAGGTATAACCGCCAGTGGATCAGGCGCTGGTGGTATCATATTCAACTTGGCGATGCAAGAGATAATGAACAAGTATTCCTATAAATGGGCACTAAGAGCGCAAGGTATAATTTGCGCTGTAATGGTGTCGACCGCTATATGCTTCACAAAATCGAGAGCGAAGCAGATAAAGCCTGTTGTGAAGGTGTACGACGCCGAAGTCTATAGATGCCTCGGTGTTTGGTTTGAAGTTCTGTGGTGCATTTTTACGATGTTCGGATACGTAATTGTGATGTTCAACCTTGCTGATTTCACCAGATCTATGGGGTACAATGAAACACAAGGTTCTGTGGTCAGTACAATGGTGCAAGTAGGATCTTTGGTCTTTCGACCTATCTTCGGTCTTTGGGCTGACAATTTTGGTCCAGTAAATATTGGAATTATAGCGTACGCAGCTTGTGGGATTTTTGCTTTAGCAATGTGGATTCCTGCAAGAAATTTTGCAACAGCCATTGCTTTTGCAATTATCGAAGGTGGTATTATGGGAACAGTCTGGATTATTTTTGCACCTATCACCGTAGAGGTGGTTGGAATTCGTAAGATGGGAATTGCTATGGCAGTTATGTGGGCTTTTATTGGTGCTTCAGGAATCGTATCTCCCCTGATAGGCATTGAATTGAAGAGCGGTGGTCCCTCCGATCCAACTCAGTATGTCCCCACTGCCATCTTCGTTGGCATTTCATTTTTACTTGCTTCGCTGATGCTGGTACTTTTACGGGGCTGGCTTATTGCCAGGAGAGTCGAGTTGGTGGTTCAGCAAGATGAGAAAGATGAAAGTGACACTCGCTTAAGGTTGAAGGTTTCTTTTCTCTCCGGACTGAAAAACTCATTTTGCTTCGATAGTGAGTTGAGACGTGTATAAAGATTCACCCTTTTCAATATCGAAATCGGACTCATCAAGCCTCTTAAGGAGCTTTTTGAAGATAGTGCTGCCGCCGAGGTATTCACCTCGCTAAGTATATCCTCTTCATCTGAGTTAAGAACTGGAGAAGATATCTGAGGGGGCCAAACATAGTGAATTCGGGGTAAAATCATTACTTTAATGAAGTTAATCCAGCCCCCTGCCAAGAGTGAGTTTCTCCCAGCTGACTAGGGATACTGTTCTATATGTGCCGCTTATGGAAATAGGAAGTAGCAATTATATTTGCCGGATGAACTCTTCAAAGATGATCGATTGTCTAGACCGCTAGTGGAAGAACGAAACGGACATGCTGCCTTGGAGGAGGAGAGGCTTCGGCTGATATCTGGAGAGTGCAACTGGAATTTTACCTTTCTAGATTGCTCTTCAGCTTCTTTTATTATGATTGAAAGCCGGGGCTATATGTCTGATCAAGAGAAGCTGTGAAGTGGAAATACAAGTGAATATCGTTTTGGTTCTTCCCTCTGAGGTAAACAGGCTCCACCTGTCGATGAGTCAATCGTTAGAGAACAGCTTATCATCATGAAATGGCTCGCTTGGACAAATGTGTTTACGATTGATAGACGTAGTAAATCTGTTTAACAAATCGACTGTTTTCGTCTCTGTCCTCCTGTTTCCCTTTTTCTATTTATTAAAGGGTTATCGTTTCTCAAGATCAGGATTTGGTTTTGCAACATGGTGAGACTGAGTTGCACTGTACAAAGATTATGAATTCTCTAATCCAAGACCATTCGAGTCGTACTCACCCGAGGCTATAGCTTGATACGATTGCTCCTCTGCTGTGAACAAGAAGGCAAAACAAGAAAGAGAGAAAACTTAATCGCGTCTCAAGGCTCAATACTACAAACTAGCAAGATGGCCGAGACAGCAGGAAGGGGAAAAAGTGATCTGATACTAGAGTCACACGGCGCATAATGCGACAAACAAGCAGACCCTTGTTGTATCGACTTTGTTCAGTTGGCCTGAGGTGCTTCCACCAGATTGCAATGTACTTTTAGTTGAACAATGGTCATTTCTGGTCTTTTAGTCTTCTTTGAGGCAGACACGGTTTGTTGTTAGGCATTTGGGGGTCACTGCGAAGCTTTTTCTACTCGAATGTATGTTAGTTGAAAATTAAAAAGCAAAGTTCTACCTCGTCTCTTTCGAAGGCAGAGACGTCCGTTTTTGGATACAAATATGGGTTCACAAAGTACACCAAGGAATGCAAAAGTCAAGAAACCAAGTAGATAGATCGATTCGTCTGGTCTTGTTTAGTAGAAAAGGTGAAAAAAGTATTGAAATTTGATAAAAAAACAAAAAGATTGCAGCACCTGAGTTTCGCGTATGGTCTCCCACTACACTACTCGGTCAGGCTCTTAGCACAAAGAACGAAATGTGTAGCCTATGTTTGGCGGAAAAAGAAAGTTTTACGCACATCTTCGAAGGATGCAGGATCGCCCAGCAAATATGGAAAACAATATCGAAGGACAAAACAAGGAAAATAACAATAGCTAGAATTACCGATATCACTCAAATGGACATAGACTCTCTCTATGTTCATGACTTCTTTCTAATTCCCCTGCATCAAGTAGCCTGTCCAGATTGAATCTGAGCTTTTATCATACTTCTTTTTCCTCCACAGCTCTATTGATTTTTTTTGAAAAACCTCATTCACTTTTTTACAGCACCCGAAGATGATTCACGAAAATAAAAGCAGTTACATTTCAGCAACTTTGGCAAGTATGATGTCTCACGCTTGAACCACGACATATACTGAAATCAAGTTTCACTCGTGCCGTCGTCTGTCATCAAGCTCTCGAAGTATATGTATAGACAAATGGCAAGGCTAATGACCAGGTGAGTGAACTACCTAAAAGGCAGAAATATTCCTCAGGGTAATCGACGGGATCATTGATTCAATTTGTCGGTTAATCATGCGCTTGGGTTGAAAGACATTTGGAGTACACGAGGAAGAAGCAATTGTCATGCTCCTCATAATGATCGCAGGTCTCTCTCTCTTACCTTGGAGAAAAGTAGGCCAGAGTTTCAAAGATAGCATTCCGATGTCGATAAAGTGGTGTTGACGCGATATTAAATCTGCCCAATGTCCTAAGTGTCAGTCATAGAATCTTCAAGAGCGTCAATTTGAATGAGTCAGTAGCGAATCAATTCCAGCTAAAGTAGCTTGAAAACGACGACGCATTAAGGAATAAGGTCGTTTCAACTTTTTATTCCCAAATCTATCAATTGCAGGTTTTCGCAATCATTCGCTTCAGATATCTGCATCTTTTTCTGAAAAGCACCTGCATATGTGCCCCGCACACCCCTGATAGTCTACAGCCATTGATATGAGTGAGACATGCGCGTTTTTTACGCTTTTGACCTCAGATAGCTACTTGCCAGGAGCACTAGTGCTTTGCAAAAAACTGAAAGAGCTTGGCACGACCAAAGATGTTTGTATACTTGCCACTGATGAATCCCTCAACGGCGTGCTGGAAGCATGCTATGATAACGTGATCAACTTGCGAAGTTTGAAAAGCTCCTCTTTGGAAAAACTGCAAGTTATGGGCCGACGGGATTTGTTGACTACTATGACAAAAGTGGAGTTGTGGAACCAGACAGAATATGACCGAGTCGTTTATCTTGACTGTGATTGTCTACCGCTGTGCAACCTCGACGATCTGTTCGAAATCGAGTTGGGTTCATCAAGCCTGGCCGCCTCTCCTGACAGTGGCTGGCCTGACATATTCAATTCTGGTGTAATGATAGTGAAGCCAGATATCGAAGTATATGCGAAGCTGGTGAAAGCTTCTCAGGACCCACAACTCTCCTTTGATGGTGCCGATCAGGGACTGCTCAATCAAAGATTTCCCTACCCCCAATGGATGAGGCTCCCATTCATATATAATGTGACCCCGTCGGCTGGATATCAGTACGTCCCTGCGTTGCAGCACTTTGAAGCAGAGGTGAAAAACTTCCATTTTGTAGGTCCGCACAAACCATGGAATACTAACAACTCTAGTCAGTATGCTTCTTATTTCACTCAGTCTCCATTTGCCTTAAATTATCTAGAAAAGCTTCATCAGCAATGGTGGGAATGCTTTTATCGAGTCTCCAACTCATTATCGAGCGACAATGCGCTCCGCGTATCATGGACTGAAAATTTACAAATCCAGGATAAAAGTAAAGGCGAGGCTTGGAAGCTGCAGTTCAACAAGGTAGAAAACCAGTGGGAAACACTGCAGACTAAATATCATAAACCAATACCATCCGCTTTTCGATTCAACTCGGAAGGCGTTTGCAACAAGAATAAGGAATGTGGAGAAGATTACGACTGCTTGAAGCTCTCAGGCGAGGATTTTTTGGAGAAGCGCAGGTCACAAAAAATGAAACACAGCTGTGCACCTAAGACTCATTCTTTCGTATTTCCATGGGAATCATATCAACCAACTCCACAGAGGCTGTTTCCTCCGCTTTCGCCCACACTCCAAGGAATTCAAGAAGCTCTTGACGGGAGCGGTCTACAAGCTGATGAAACTTCTTCAGGCTCTACCTGGCCAGCAAAAGAGTCCACAAGATTTTCCGGACATTAAACTTGAACTTGTTCTATCTACCTTTTTTCGGTAGAGGTTTCCTAATTTTGTGGGATTATCAGCCATAATCCGGGAAAACAATATGATGCAACTTTGGAAAAAGAAAAGACTGTCATGACAAAGCGGATTAAAAAACGACTATCATGTCTAAGCATGTATGACTTGCGGAGAATGACATCTGGAATGCGGATAAGTCACTCATGATATGTCACATCACATGTGTTTCCCCACATCAATCGGTATATATAAGAGGCCACACACCTCAACTATGTAGCAGCTTTAGCCAAGGTGCGTCAGAAAACGAGTGTTCGTTCTGATCTGAGTGTTCTTTAAAAAAAGAACACTATCTTTTTCTGAAACCCGTGTTCTGTTCTAAAGCGTGAGTGTTCTTTTTTTGAAACCGTGTTCTGTTCTGAAGCGTGAGTGTTCTTTTTCGAAGGGTGGTGTTTTAGAACACTTCGAACACTTCAATTTATAACTTTTATATATAATTCTTTAACTTCTGTACAAAATCGTATAATTTTTTCCAAGCCGTAAACAAAAGATCAAAGATTTAGCAAGAAGCGTACACATAATCTAGCTCAGGAAGCTTTGTTGAGGATGAAAGTTTGTTGAAAACATATTTTGGTGGTAAGAGAGAGAAACTGCGAGATCCTGATGTGTTTTTGAACCTATCAATTAACTACAAAAGCCATCGGAATGGTGGAGCTCTAACAAAGAGAAGTTCCCCAGCCTCTAAACTTTAGACTCGAGGCTTCTGGCTATTCCCTGCACCAGTGTATCCGTTTGAAAGATTGTTCTCTGTTTCAAAACACTTTATCAGTAACAGTCGAAGCAACCAGAAGAGCCAATCTCTTAAGGAAGCATTAATTGTCAAAGATTATCCCAGATCGAGGGCCAAACTTCTGCTTTTGTCGATGACAAAGGCGAGGTGAACATAAAAAATACTACCGCGAAAATAAAAAAAGAAAAAGATTGTTGTATAAGAAAATCGGCTCGAACACGTTCTGATCTGTTCTGTTCGATTTGGATTTTGGTGTTCTGTGTTCTTTTTTTGAAGTCCCTGTTCTGTTCTTGAAGAACGTGTTCTTTTTTCAAAGTCCCTGAAGTTTAGAGGCTGAGGAACTTCTCTTTGTTAGAGTTCCACCATTCCGATGGCTTTTGTGGATCATTGACAGGTTCAAAAACACATCAAGATCTCGCAGTTTCTCTCTCTTACCACCAAAATATGTTTTCAACAAACTTTCATCCTCAACAAAGCTTCCTGAGCTAGATTATGTGTACGCTTCTTGCTAAATCTTTGATCTTTTGTTTACGGCTTGAAAAAAGTTATCCAATTTTATACAAAAGTTAATAGAACTATATATGAAAATTAGAAGTTGAAGTGTTCGAAGTGTTCTAAGACACCACCCTTTAAAAAAAAACTCACGCTTTAGAACAGAACACGGGTTTCAAGAGAAGAACGTGTTCTTTTTTCAAAGAACAATCAGATCAGAACGAACAGGCGTGTTCTGACGCACCTTAGTTTCATATTGTGTCCCTACCTAAATCTCGATGCCTCAAACCCCATAGTAAAATTGCCTTCAACAAAAAATGTCAGGATTATTGTCAGGATTACAGTGAGTATATGAAAATATTATTAACTATCAACAGCGCTTACATAGTAAAACCATACGTGCTCCGTGTTAGTAGCAGTGGGGAGAGAAATGCGTATATGCGTGTTCCTATTTTCTAGAGTCAGGCTGAGCACCCACTGACTTTAAGATTTAAGTCCAAATAAGAAGTGCTCCGCTGCGTTGCAGATGTTATTGTGAGGAGAAATAATAGGGTTCCTCAAATGGGCCGCCTCAATAGGGGATTTCTAAAGTTACTTGTTTACGAGTCTCCCTGCACTTAGTTTGCCGAGAGTGAACTTGCTCCTACGATAGTTTGATTGATTGCTGCGTCCGATGACGAGTCCCTAATTATAGTTTGACCAAGCTACATGCTTGCTGCGTCAATCCCTATCAATAATTGGTTAATCCATTTAAAGCAACATGTTTAGAGTTAATTGCTTGCATGACACTTGAATGAAGAAGAGACTGGCTGCGTCGAATATGGTTTATGTAAGTGAGAAGCGTGAAGCTTAAATCCTATATTTAGCAGAGATGATTGGTCACATTTTATATCCATAATACATATTGCAAAAAGAAAATACAAACAGAATCAGCAACGAATTCCCTTAAAAAATACATTCAATTGCCAGATTACCCATGCTGACATATCAATCAGGTGGCCTCTTGAATAAAATTTAGGGAAACATGATAATTCAGTCTTTTAAGTTGGGTGATAATTGGTGATGGCGCGTTAAAAAAAAGATCCTCTATTTCTGTTAAGTGATAGGAAAAAGAGCCGAATTGCTGTGGATTTGGCCCAACAAGAATAAAAATGTAAAAAATAAAGCACGGGACGTTTCTTTTTACCCTCGATTTCTCTTAGAACGGGTACTATGGGTACTAAGATATATTCGGAGTCACTCAAAGTATTGTGGAATATAAAAGCTACTTATATTGTCCGTCGTGCATGAACGATATGCATCTTCATGCTCTTAATGTCACGTGAGCTTCATATGGAACATAAGTTCCAACAAATTCCCTTATATTCGTCAAAGATGTTTTCAGAAAAAAAAAATCTTTTATTGCCAAATGTAGATTCTGTTGATTTATCAGCCGTAATCCGGGAAAACAATATGCAACTCTGAAAAAATAAAGGACGGTCATGACTAAGCGGAATAAAAAATCTAGCATGTCTAAGCAGGTATGACTGACGGAGAAGGTCATCTGGCATGCGTATAAGTCACTCATGATATTTCACACACATGTGTTCCCCCAGATCAATCGGTGTATAAAAGAGGCTGTGCCTAGGTCACCTGAACTGATATTGTAGGCCTCAACCCTAACGAACCTCAACTAAGTAGCAGCATTAGGTAGAATAAAAGCATTACATTATCAAACATAAGTGGAAACCTTTATTACTATCGATCACAGGAGATTTTAAGAGAAGAATCAAGACTGAGAATGAATCAGCCTGCCCAAGTTGCTCAACCTGGTATTGATGTCCCTACTGAAGCTCCCAGGCCTCCGCGCCATTAAAGTTTTACGGCGCCGATATAAGTCGTTATGTGTTCTCGTATATTCTCGATAAATTACAGTTGTAAGCTTAGGTGTATTCTGGAAATAATTCGTGATCTGTTTGCTCGAATCGGAATATATGAAACCACGGAGGGTATTTTACTCCAAAACTCAACTTATCAGTTATTCGAGAGGTATAAGCATATCTCAACGAACAAAATTTACTGAGGCATTTTAGGCCTATATCAATCAGATTAAATTTTTTTGAGGGATATTTGCCTAATTATCCCAAAATTCAATAAGTTCGACAACAATTACGTCATTTCGCGAGTAATCATTTATGCTGCTTTACATTCCAAGGGAAAAAAAAAAATTACGCATCAAGTGATCATCAATATTGCATCAATATTGTCACACAATAAAAATGGAATCAACAGGATCAGGGATGGGAGAGCCCTCCTTGATCAGCCAACTTGCCCAGATATTACCTAAACCACCTCTTTGCACCGCATCCATCAGACCGGATTCTCTGAAAACAGAATCCCTTAAAAAGCCAAGACGACGGTCAAAGTACACCAAAGAGCAAGATGAGGTGATTTTTAGTCTCAAGCGCTGCGGAAAATCCTGGGCCGATATTGCAGAGGTGAGTGGTGTAGGCTCTGCTCTTGCTGTTCGCAACAGATATCAAGTTCTTATAGGCCAGCAGGGTGGTCAAACCCATGGTCCCGATGACGTGATAGCTCTTCAAACGTTTATAGACGATGGAGAGCTTGAAAAATGGCGTTTTTTGGCGAGAGAACTGGAAAAACATAGCGGCCGTAGGCTCACTGATGTTCAGTGCAGGGAATTAGTGAGGAGAGTCTTCCTTTATCATGCCCCATTCTTTGGGATTACTAATCGCTACTTATCAGAGCTTTTGCGTTTAGATGTCGCAAAATTCCCATGAGCCGAGAGATTTATGCCGAAGTAGCTAAATCTTCAGCAATCTGGAAGGGAAACTTCAGCGTTATATCGCTCATGAATGTGGAACAAACACTCTATCACATTGGTACTTTTTGCGGGATCTCGTGTGAGCTAAATGTCTGTCTGATATAGTATAGATGGTTGCGATTTCCACGTGAGTTGCAATAGTCTTCTTGATGAGAGCTGTCAAAGAATTATAAAGGGGTTCGTCATCTTGAATACTAAGCTACACTTTTACCCTAACCACACTGAACCCTGACGGTTGCTACGATCCTGAAGACTAATTCGCTGTTGCTGTGGTGTATTTTTGGCTAGCAAATTTCACGTCATCTCTGCAAACTACTTCGTTTGTCTTGAGCTTTCAAAAGGGAAGGACAACACTTGATTCTTTTTGCTTGTCCTTGTTGTGTAAGTCAACGCCTCGCGAACTCCAGAAGTTTTTCGATAGGCCCAAGAAATGATCATGTTATATCGGCTGGCCTGCCACCTCTTTGCTCTTTCGGGGTTGTCTTAGTCTCTTTAGTAACAAGACTACTGTGCTATTGAATGGACGGCTGGTATGGTCCAAATATTTGATTATTCAACGGTACCTTTATAATTCCTCGCACCCGCGAAAGCGGTTAACGTGTCGATTTTTGTTCTGAGCCCGTCTTGATCATGTAAAAAAAAAGTCATGGGGTTTATATCAGATGGTGATGTTGTTGGCGCGGAGGGAGCTGCGGCTGTATATCAATTCATGTTGAACAACTTTGACAGGGCGTATTGATTGTTCTCTTAAAGTATCTATTTATCGATGGTAGTGACAATGGTTTTTCGTCTATCTTTGAATTACTGTGAGGCTTTTAAAGTTGCTACATAGTTGAAGGTATATTCTAGTATTATCCAGATTGTAGCGAGCTGATCTTTTATTTTGGGATCTACATCTCAATTTGTGTGCAATCAAGAGGTCCATCCGTCATATTTGAAAATCCCTGTTTGCATATTTTCAGAAAATAGAGAACCCGCCTCATTCCTTGCCTGGGGCTCAATTTATAATATTCTCAATTCCCAACTCCTCTCCAGAACTGGATTCACTTTGTGGATCACATGTCTGTGATAGCAACACCTGTGTGTTAAACCTAGCGGCGCTACCATATCGAGTTTTAATCAGGTGTTGCGGCTTACGAATAGCTCTTGGTAAACCTGTATTAGGAACCGGTGACTGGCTGTTATTCCGATCAGTAATCTATACCTCTATATATTCTACAATCACTCATCTATGACTGATATCTTTTATCTCCGCCGCTATTATGGCAAAGATCTTACTTGCATAATAGGTATAATTCACCAAGATCCCGATCTAGATCATAGCCCTGAAAAAACGATCTTGATCTTACGATCTAAGATCGCGACTAGGCGAAATTGATCCGAATCGCAAAATCCCTACCTACATCGTGCACGCACCATGCGAGGTACACAATAGGAGATTCTTGAGCTATATAGAAAAGCAACAAGCCAACTAATACAAAAAACTGATAAAATGTTTGCTATTCTTCAAACATGGAAAGATTGTGTCGGATTATCAGCCATAATCCGGGAAAACAATGTGATGCAACTTTGGGAAAAGAAATGTTAGTCATGCCTTTTCTAGCATGTATGACTTGCGGGGAAAGTCATCGGGCGTGCGGATAAGTCACTCATGATATGTCACAGCACATGTGTTTCCCCACATCAATCGGTATATAAAAGAGGCCACAAACCTCAACTATGT
>JAJLSF010000431.1:0-28453 GCA_030567395.1 Citeromyces hawaiiensis
GTCTGCCTTTCGGACTTGTCGTATATAGAGGTTGCTTGAGTGTATGCAAAAGACTTTATCCACTCTGTGGAGTCGCTCACATTCTTGGTGGGAAAAGTGTGTACGCCGTACATAATCTGTAGGGACTCTAAATATTGTTGAATTTCATCATAATTCACGTCTGGGTCGGAATTGTTAGTTTTCCGAGATTTCCGACGCGACTCGTCTTCAAACTGACTCCTCACTTGAGAGATGTACTCTCGATTTTTGCGATTGCGGATCTTTTGCATATACTTCTCCAACCCTTCTATCAAGAGAATCGTGTTTGAAGAATCTCTGGTTAAAAGCTGCTCTACATTGCCAGCTAAATATCGTTCAACGAGATCACCAGCTTCGAGGAAAATACACCTCAGCCCGTCTTGTTCCTCGTGCGACGAGTCTAACGGGATAAATATATCTCTGTAAGGGTCGTAGACTTTGTCTTTGACTCTTTTGAATACAATCAGAGGGAGGCTCATGTGGGTTTTTCTCACGGTGAGACTCTCCTGGAGGGATGGGAAATGACTATACACGGACTCTTCAACTTCCAGAACCATCTCCAACAGAAGCTCGGTCTTTGAGCGGTGGATTTTATTGATTTCCTTGAGTCTCTTTGGGTGGCTTTTCTTTGCATTTTCGAAAAGTTGGTCCAAAAGCGACCGTTTGTCGTTTTCTGGTATCTTATCAGCAGGCGTTTCCCGGAGTTCTTGATTTCTTTTAGGCGATTGTCGAGTTTTTATAGGGGATGGATCGCAATTTCGAAGCTGGTCAGCCATTGATCTTATACCGGGCTTTAATTTTTCCGGCTGCGGGTTGAAACTGCCAACGATGTCGATCTCTGACAAGTCGGATATGAATGAGCTTTCGCAGTCTTGTCTTGGGGGGTTGGGGGGTTTGGTGGGGCTGATTTTCGGAGATTTTAAATGGGAAATTCTAGACGTTTTAGGGGACGTTTTAGGGGACGCTTTAAAAGGCTCTCCCGATTTCAAAAAAGACTTTTTCGGAGAGATCGGGGACCGCCTTGGTATAGGAGATTTTAAAACCTCTACATCGTCCGATGGATCATGGTTCCACACCATATTGGAGATGACGGGAGAGCTCTTCTCCGAGTTGAGAATGTCGTTTAGAAGATTATCTCGTTTAATCATGGGGCTAGAACACTTTGCGATAGGACTCGACTCTATCTCCACATACTCACGCTTTGAGACTCTGATACTTGTACGTTAGACTTTCGTTAGACTGCCACTTACACTTCAAGTTCTGACGACACGTTTTTCCTCCGTCCATCGTCTTCATCAGATAGAATGATGATTGGGTTCATGTTTACATAGGGATGTAGCAGTTCGAGTCGAGGCGAGTAAATTTTCTTCTCTTTTTTGTGAAGGGAAACTGAATAGGTCCCGTGATCCAGTGATGAATCTGTTGGAGAGTGAGTATTATTATACTGCTTACCACATAGGTTTATACCGTAAAGCCAGTCTGTGGTCCAACAATGTGGATCGGATTTATGAGGCACGACGCCTGTTTCCATAAAGAAGCGCAAAGCGGTATGAGAGAGAGCCGATCTGAGCATCTATCGGTTCTCCTGTTTTGCATAAGTCCATTAATTTTATCTGCTCCACTGCAGGATGCATTTCCTGCTGCAGTAGACCGCATAGAAATCCTACAAAGGATATTGCGAAGAGGGTAAGGGCCGCAACATGACCGCCCCCAGAGGCCGACGGGCCTGATGTTGCAGTTGGCAACCCGAACTTCCTGCGGGTGATATTGTATATCGAGGTACTACTCGAGTTATTATAGGTAGTATTATACTACTGCGATCTCCCTCTCGGAAGAGTGGATAAGACCTTATGCTTGCAATTGTATGCAAGGCAGACAAGGTTCTGCATGACAAGAGGCACCTTGCATTATCAGAAACAATGTGACGGTGATCTATGCAAGATAGGCTCTGTTGAGCTCTAGACTTTAGCATTTTTTGGGTAAAGGAGGAAATGGCAGCTGTCAGACATGGTAGGTATAAAAGGAGAGGTTCCCGTGCATGGTGCAATTGGGAAAACAATCTATAGTGAAGTCAAAGGGCATACACGAAGAATATTGTCAATACAGATTTACACCCGCTTTAACATCCATTTTCTTTAACGGGATCTGTTTGTGGAACATTAAAGATCTTTATCCTATGGAGGGAATAGCTGTCTCGTGTATATTGAGAGCTCTGTCGAAAAAAAAAGCCCGTAAAATGGAAAACCAAATGCGGTTTAATGGTGACTTAAGAGTATCACCTTGGCAGATTGTTAGTTTCATAAACCACTTTTTAGATCACCCTTATTATCACTCACCCACTAGCAGTACAAGTGATTTATAGCTGCGATTGGGGGAGGTTATGTGGAGAGGAAATATGGAGAGGTTGTGTGAATCTATGTGGATAAGCCTTTCTGGAATTTTGCTCTTTGATCATGAGGTTCCTAGTAAAAACTGCGAAAACTATATGGTGTACGGGCGTGATCATTGCATGAGCAGTGCAGGTTTTCCACAGAGCTATCTGCCTCAACTAGTCACTTCACCATCCACTATCCTCAAAAGGTAATTACGGCATTATGCAATAGATTTCAAGCATTTGAATTTTAGAGCTTGAAGGATATTCACCCTTGTGCATGTTTCTTCTCGGAGCCCCGAAGTTACTCTTGCATAAGAGTCTTGTCTCGGGTTAAGTAAAACCATGCCTTTGGTTCTGGCCTCTTGTGTCAAATCACCTGCCAAACCACTTGCCGAAAGACCTCAAAAATTGACGGACATGTCTGAAAATGGTTCAAAGGAGACAAGCTTTAGTTGAAACTATCAAAACTGTTATTAGGAAGCCTTTCAACCAGCAGCGTTAAGGATCACCAGATCCGGCAGATCTGACCTTTTCAGACCCCTGATCTAGATCCTCCATCTACATCCCAGTAATTGACGAAGGCTGAAAGAGCCAAGTCTCAAAAGTATATAGTTGGTTTGAGAGTTTCACTTGTAAATATCTAGTTTCTTGAATCTAGGGGGTTAGTGTAGACCCTCTTTCGGAAACAAAATTGCAAAACGTGCGTGAACTTACATACCTTTTTACCTTGGATCCGGGGAGATCTAATCTGATCTAGCTCCGATTTGATTCTCTGAACCCTGATCTACAACCTGGATCTGGTGACCCTTAGCGGCGTTTGTGTGACATCCTTGGTAATAATGTCTCAATTCCAAGTACATCTTTCAGCGGGCTGCGAGATAGAGCATAAAGAAGTATACCTCGGCCATTTTCATACAAAAAATCAAAGCCAATCACATTGAGAATCTCAAAGGACAGTGGGAAAAGTATCAAGATCATGCCATATGGTCAAGAGTTGCAGCCCTTTTACAACGGATATTAAGATAATACTCTCAATTGGGTGATTGCATTGTGGGGTGAGTCGGCGACCGAAGAGTTACTAAAAGTAATCGGGGTTGCACTGGAGGGTCAGGCGAAAAGACAGAGACAAGTCCTTACTGGATGTCCCGAACCCTTTTTTAAACTCTACTTGTCATCTGCAAACTACCGCACAGCTTATATGAGTTATCGAGTGGTTGAGAGAACCCTATGCGCATACGTCTGCAACGCTCACATCCGTACACCATCCGCTCACCATTCGTTTCTGCCCGCTGCGATTCGTGCAAAAATACGCCTTTTAACAGAGACCGAACTACATCAGAAAACATCTTCCGGAATAACCAACACCACAATCTCCGATAATCTCCTCTGCATATAATCGCATCTGTCGCGCATTTATTTTCCTAATCCGTCGTGTCCTGCACCAGATAAGCTAAATGCGGGCCTCGAGTTCCGCAGATGCAGAAATTCCGCTTAAAGATGTAGTATCGCTTCTCTCCTAAAGAAGAATGTTCTCAACTTTTGATCCCCGACTTACGACAGCCCTTCACACGCAGGCCGGTCCGCAAAAGGTTGCTCAATGCAGAAAGATCCCGAAAGTTCACGACAAAAGCTTTGTAGGGTTCAGTGGGCGATCTCGTAATGGGTGCCTTGGGTGTCGTGCCAAAAAGAAAAAATGCAACGAGGCGTTCCCGGTGTGTTCGTTATGCGAAAAGAGAGGAGTTGAATGCATCCGTAAGACAAAGGCTCTTAGCGTTTCGAGAAAATCTAAACTGGAACTGTCTCCCAATTTTCAATTCGTACTAGATCATGATATACCAGAACTAGACATATCTCTCTCTGAGTTCGAACCCAGCTTTTCCGAGTTTTTGTCGCATAATGTAGAAATGCCAGCATTAACTATATCTCCCACGAGCTCTGTACTGGTCAACTTGGACGAAACGGGAAAGACATTTCTGGCCTTCTATAGAGATCACGTGGCAAGCCATTTGACGTTTTTCCCCGGACAGTCGAACCATTTCGTGACGGTATTTCTCAAACTGGCAAGCTCGGACGAAGCTATATCGAACGCTCTGGCTGCGTGGGGAGGATACTGGTTAAGAGGAACAACAGACTCTGTTGCTCGTAGATATATGAACAAGGCCATCTGTTTGATGGACTCCAAGGTGAAGAAAGACCTTCCGAAACACGAGTTTGTTCCTCTCCTTTCTTTGTGTCTTATAATAGTTGGTGTTGAGATCTCAACGGGGGATGTTTCGCAGTGGGCCAAATTTTTCGAAAAATGCAAAGCACTTTTGGTCCGGTTCGGTGGCATCTCGCAGTTCTTTCAAGATTTCGGCTCCCTCAACGAAGGGAAATGGATCTTGTCCAACTATTCATATCACGATATACTGGCGTCTACTTCCTGTGCCTCGGGAACAAGTTTCCCCATGTCGGAATACAACTATGTGTTTCGGGACCAAAAGCTTCTTCAGTCAAAGGAGTACGGTATTGATCCGTTACAAGGAGTCGGAGGCCCGCTTTTCCTTTTGTTAGGTGACATTATCAATACATGTGTAAAACTGAGAGATGGCGATCAACCAGTTTCTGCGCAGGAGAGGATGGAGGTATTTACGGAGGTTGAGACCTATTTTCAACAAATGGACCAGAAAATCACTTGCTGCCTTCCTGATTCTCCTCAGCTAGAGTGCATAACAGACATGCAAATGATGGAGCTTCATCTGAGTCTTTTCGAGCTTTTACAGTTTACTTGTCAGCTTTATCTGCGAATCGCTATCAAAAAAATGCCTCCCAACCTGCCGGAAATGCAACTGCTACTATTGAACGCTTTGGATCGTTTTAACATTCTTTTGGGGACAGCCCTGCAGTGCTCGCTATGCTTCCCGTTGCTTATTACAGGGATTATGTGCGTGGAGCAGCAAGACAGAGACGGCCACATGAGGCGGTTCGACAAGATTGAAGAGACGTATGAGGTTAAAAATGTGGAAAGGGTCAAGTTTATTATTCAGCAGAGTTGGAAGAAGAATCCAGAGGGGAATCGGTGCACCGACTGGTCGGACTTGGTTCATGAAGTTGGGTGGTGTCTTAGTTTGTGTTAAGGAAGCCATTGAGCGAATCCTTTGAGCGAAGCCATGGAGCGAAGCCATGGAGCGAAGCGGAAATGGCGAGCGGCTCAAACTTTTCAAAAGTAGTTTGCCTACTCTATTCTAATAGGTCGCAGACTCGGTTCTAGATCATCCAGATCTTGCCGGATGTAGACTCAGAATTATGCACGTTTATACTATTCTGAGGACGTTCACATCCAATAGACTAGCTACTTTTTAGGTGAACTCAAATATGTATTGAGACTTCTTTTTCTCTTTTGTGAATTGCTCGGTGACCCTTACAGGTTTGTATAGCGTAGCAGAGACACATCATCTCCGGACCTGATGCCGCAAGGATTAAAGTGGCTTAATTGGAGATAGCGATAGTTCCGGGAGATGCAGAATTGGACGAATGGGCGAACAAGCCATCAACAGAGAATTCTGTCGCTCAGGCCGTGGTGCTTCGAGTAAAGCTTGAAGTTTGATGTGGGGTCAACACAATGTGGTGAATTAAAGCCTGCAATTTCGCTGGAATTCTTATAGAGTCCAGCTAATCCTCTAAGAACAAAGCAGTGCAAGCCAATTTTCATTAGGTAACTGTCGACAATGGCGTGAGTAATACATGATTTTATTATCAATTATAGCTTTATAGCATAAAACCAGTTAGTCAAGCCAGTGTGTCAGTGAGAAAGCCCTGAGGCTACACGCCCAGCTTTCCAAGGAAGTAAGACATATCTTCCCGAGTAATGACCCCTGAGCATTCTTTTTTACTTATGCGTAAGCCCAAAATAATGCTCCACTGCTAATGCACTATATGCATATACATGCATGCATATGCAGTAGACCGCGTAATACAGAGACGATTACACGAGGAGTTACTTAGACCCAAATATTGCTCACAGGACTATCAAGGCGGGTGGTTGTACATCAATATTGATCAACCCGAATCCCCTGTGGGTGATGTTACGTCCTATTATGTCGAACCTAGATATTATCTGGACACAGTTATTAGTATGTCTTGCATAAAATTGTATACTGCTTAGCTCAGCTCCATTCGAGGTAAGACTTGCAAATAGGTAGCTCATTACATGTTCTAGACCACGCACGCATGCACATCGCATGCTCTATGGGGAATTGGCAGCAGATGACTTGGTAGGTATAAAGGAGAGAGTTTGACCGCTGATTTGCAACACGATTTTCCAGAGACAATATTTATACTGTGAAGAGAAGCCAATTCAAACAAGTTCATACAACATTGGATACATCTTCAACCAAACCAATCACAAGCTTGCAACTCCATCAATCAGAACGACCTAGTGTCTGGAAACTCATCTCACAGCTACTATTTTTTAATCAAGCACTGATAGCCTTTTACACCCACAATAACTAAATCAAGCCACCGGGAAAGAACCGTAACTCCGTTATCGATCCTATGACTAAAAATGGATCACCTATTTGCGCTTCCCATCGAACTGTTGACTGGCATTTCCCGTCATTGACACTTCTTGACATGGTAGCGCCGGTAGGTTTCGATCCTACGACATCAGCGTTATGATGCAGAACTTTATGTCGCATCAAATAAATACTAGGTGTCGATGGAAATCATGACTTTGTTAGGTGTCAAAGAATGCATGGAAACCATCATTTCTGCTAAATGCATCAAGTATCGCTGAATGCAAGTTAATGGACCCCTCAAAATGGCAATATATACATGCAAAGAAGCTGAAGCCGAGGAGTTTTTAAAAGCAAAAGAGTGAAAACCACCTTGCCTTTTTGATGTAGTATATTGACTCACTTTTTGAAATGTAGACTTTCCCCGCAACGTAGGCGCAGGCATGTCTGAAATTTCTGGGACCTATATAGCGAGTGTTACATTGAAAATAAACCCATCAGTTCCCCTTCATCGTTAGGTGCATAGGAAACAATCAGCTGCAAGATTAAGGGTCGCCAGATCCAGGGGTAGATCAGATCAGACCTGTACGGATCTAAGACTCGGAGGGGGGAATAGCAGTAAAAATGTATGCAATTTTGTTTCCGAAAGAGGGTCATTAGACGCACAGATAACGATTTCATTCAAATTATCCGTCATCAATTTTCAAGCCCGCTAAATATTTTATGAGATTATTTTTTCAACATTCGTCAATAACCCGGATCTGATCTAATCAAGATCCGGGGGTTGAAAAAAAAAAACAGATCGGCCAGACCTTTATGCATGAAAGACATTAGTTTTCAATGTTTTTCGCATCAGTTCAGGTCATATATCTGACATATATATGCTGCTGATTTGGCGCATTCAGTCAGACTAAGGAAGGACAACCATTGAACTCCCCATCGATCCGTTAATTATCTCTTCGACCACCTCCTGACCTCAATTCTATACGTGTCTTGGCCACTACAATTTCGCAAGCATCGACCATAAGGCTCTTCAGATCCGGCGTTGGATCCGAGTCTCAAAAAAAGATGACATTCTGGGTGGATCTTGGTAAAAAATATCACCGGATCAGTAGTTTTCTGATGCAATGAGAGTTGGAATGGCTTAACAACTGGCATCTGAGGCTTGAATGGTTCCTTGATTTTTGCAGAACGCTTTTTAATCTCTTGCTACTGTCCTGTCTACAGAAAAGGCAGGAGGCGTCTGAAAGTTTATCTAGCATGACCCAATGTCGCGACTTTCTCAATGAAAGTAAGGCATTCAAGATGACTGGACTAGCTCATAGCTTTAAAGCATTCCTCATTCTGCTAACAGACTCCTGTCAGCAGAAATGTACCCTCGCTTCAGTCAAGCATACTTTCACCAACAAATCAAGTGGTTGAATGAATTGATGTCATAGCATCAGACAAAAGATGCATCAATCTCATCACTCACCGTATTGAGCACTACGAAGCCTAAGACTTTCTTTCAATGTTCTCAACTGAGCACCTCGCTTCTCGTAGTTAGAGAAACCCGCAATGGGCCAAATTATTAGCTGATGCTTCCGTAACCTCCCATTCCGGTTTCTCAATCCATCAATGGTACACCATTTTGTGATGGACAGTTTTAAAGGAACCCAGCCACAATATCTCTCAACGGACGTATTCTGGATAGAGATGCAGGTCAGCAGTAATCAAGGATTGTGAGTTGTGGCGTGAAACCTCCCGTGCATACAACAGGCTGGCAAGCTGCGGCTGCTTATTCAGAAAAGCGATGCACAAAAGGTGTGAGCTCCTTTGCATTCTGGATGAGAAACCCTGTCGAAACCACCGATCTTCTCACCGATAGACTGGGCACTCCAGATTCTTCAAAATGGAGCTTTACGATCTCTTTCTTGTCCTCGGCTAAAGCTCATACTATCGTCTGTATTCGAATTGCTTAAAGCTGAACATGGATAAGCCTGAACGTTTGTAGATAAGGTATTCCTCACTGAGATCTTGTACATCTTTCTACCGGCATTGACATTGGGCTTTTTGTTCAACGGCTATCCCTGGCAGAGAGCATTCAAATACAAGGCCGCTAGCAATTTTTAGGATTTTGCGTACATTCTATTTGCTGCATACAATCAGCTGCCCATGCCATAATTCAAAATGTTCATACACCCACGGGACACTCCAAAGAAGAAATCTCGCAAATTCTTTTTTTCTAACATCTCATCAATTTATTGATTGCCATCTTGGGAGGAATTAACGACCAAAGGGCCAATAAGACTCATCGAGTGGTGATGTGAGCCAAATGCGATGCAATGCTCACGCCCGTACACCACCCATAGTTTTCCAACCATTTTTTATACGACCAGTGTCAGCTCGGAGCCTACAAGATTTATAATAACCGCGTTCTCTTCTGCAAAAGTCCTCCCTACATCCGGTGGCAGCTACAATTTTCCGGAAATATAGAAACCTCTCACCACATCCACACACCACAGGTCGAGTATTTATCTCACTTTAAACTCTAAACGAGCTAAACGACGCACGCGAATACAACCATGTCCAAGTGAGTCCCACAATGAGCTAAATGACCCGAAAAAACTAACAAATAGCGTGTTTTCAAACTCTACACTGAGCTCCCTTGTGGGGCCGTCGTTTTTAGAGACATATTCCAATTTGCAACCCTTGAAAAATCTCTCTTTTATTGAGAAAGCATGGGCCTCCTATTATGCCACCATGAACAATGACATTTTCGCCACCGGGCTGCTGTTCTTCTGTCTTCACGAGGCTATGTATTTCGGTCGCTCGCTCCCTTGGTTTATCATTGAGAGAATCTCTTTGTTTGACAAGTACAAGATTCAAGACACAAAGCTTCCTTCTAACAAGGAGCAATGGGAGTGTTTAAAATCCGTTTTAACGTCCCATTTTCTCGTGGAGGCTATTCCCATCTGGTTCTTCCACCCATTGTGCGAAAGAATTGGTATCCAATATTCTGTTCCCTTCCCTTCATGGCAAAAAATTGCACTTCAAGTTGGGGTTTTCTTCGTTCTAGAAGATGCATGGCACTACTGGTTCCATAGAGGTCTGCACCACGGCCAGTTCTATAAGAAAATTCACAAGCAACACCACCGTTATGCTGCTCCGTTCGGTTTGGCGGCTGAGTATGCGCATCCAATCGAAGTGGCTCTATTAGGATTCGGAACTGTGGGGATTCCCATCATCTGGTGCTATTTTACTCGTGATCTGCACTTGTTCACCATTTGTCTGTGGATCACTCTGAGACTTTACCAGGCTGTAGACTCTCACTCCGGCTACGAGTTCCCATGGTCGCTGCACCACTTTCTGCCCTTTTGGTCTGGAGCTGAGCACCACGACGAGCACCACCACCACTTTATCGGGAACTATGCTTCCTCGTTCCGGTTCTGGGATTACATCCTCGACACAGAGGCGGGGGTTGATGGCAAGACATCAAGAGAGACAAAGATGAAGACCAGGGCTGAGAAGAAGGCGAAACTCAATTAGATGACTTTAAATAGATAGATTATATTCAATTTTTTCAGTTTAATGTAGATCGTTGAACCGCACTGACATTGACGGGAAACTGGACTGAGTGAGCCGAGCCAACCAGATTCATTTGGGGGTGCCAGACCGGTTGATCAAAGTAGCAAGGGGTTCCGAAGCTTTTGAAAGGGTTCTGTCCCCGTAGGTTATCCAGTAATCATTTCCTGAAAGAGCTCCTCTGTTCGAGTTAGCCGGTCTGGACCTTAGATCGGGGTCGAAAACAGATACGGGGTGGATCCGATCCTGAGATCCTCGTGTATGCAAGTATCTGCACAGTTCATGCACCTGTATGCAAACATGCATTTCAGGCGGAAAAAAGACGGAATCGAACTGTTCAATTAAAGTATTGACTGACATTCTGGTATCCTATCAATTTTCCTCTACAACTCCAAACCGTGTTCAATGAAATATTTTAACCCCTTGTATCAAGAACAAGACAGAATGTTCCTATAACCGCCGTGCCAAAGTGGGAGCTAGGCCATTTTATTTACGAATTCTGTGAATGGATATTTGAATTAGTCAAGCTAGCGGAGCGTCCTTTACATGCTTGTCAACTTTCGGAAGATTAGAGACAGCTACGGAAGGTGGAAAAATTGAAATTGCTTTTCCACAACTCTTCAGCAAAACCTACTGGTTTCGACTGGTTATGTCAATTATTTTTTGGATAGAGAGCGTGAACTATACTTGGACAGCAATATGGCATAAAGCCTATCCGCGGTCCAGTATAATAGCATACTGTTTAGGGAGCACCGAAGAGGTCTACTAATACCTGCTTATATGTACTGAGCACGGTTGGTAGTCTTGCGGGTTGTGTCTGATTTGGAAATCCGTCGGCTCTTTTAGATGAACGTTTCACTGCGTGATGCCTAAACAGTTGCTCGCCTTTTTTTTCTTTTTTTTCGGCACGGAAAGTTATTCATCGAGTATTTCGTACGAAAAGGGTACAAAATGCGTTACGCACATCTAGCCAAGAATTCTCTCGACCAGAGAGTGTGGGACTCGTCTCCCATGAGACCTACCCACTAAAGAAGCCCTATATAGTAGAAAGTAAAAGGAAAAAAAAATGGAAAACCGGAAAATAACACCAAAACAGCCTCCTTGCTAGCTCCTTCACCCCCTTATAAGAACAACACCATGTTCAGCTCACTCCTCGAATTTAAGCTTCCTACTGATAAGGAATATCCATTCCTCCCCAGATAGTCGCCTATAATCCGGATAGCGAAAACGTCTGTCTTGACGTATTTCCCAGACTAGCTTAAAATTCCGTACTCCCTAAAGGATCTGAGTCTGATATATTGCAAACCATATCTTTGATTTTTGGGAATTCATTGCTCAAAGTGACATGCCAGATATATCTGACTACTCGACATTCCGTGAAAAGATGTTCAGTGTTCACCGGCTCTGACGTTGTCATACACAAACACAAGAAGGAAATGATTCCTTCTTGATAAGAACATCGGTACTGATACGGAAGTATCCTAGATTGAAGAATCTCCATGCACTAATCTCATGGGGAAATCTTCTGAATGATTTCGCTGTGTTTTTCCAAATTTCCCCCATGTGTCAGAATTGTTGTCAGGGAAAATCGTTTGCCAGTGAGTTTGAATGATGGCCTTCCCGTAATTGGCGTCGTACTTCTTATGAAGACGTCTACAGGATTTTTCTGTCACTGCTTCTCCTTCAATGTTTCGAAGATGTTGAAAGTGCTCCTAAGTAGTTAAATTCGTTTGATCATTGGAAAGGGTTTGTCCAGGTGAGATCGGGTAGATTTGCGGTGGATTCATTGCCTTTTTTATCTTGAACCAGCCCTCCATCGCTCTATACCACAGTCTGTCATTTCTAGAGCTTCGTATTCTATCCCAAACATCGAACTCTTTGAGGATAGCCAAATGAAAAACTTGTGGAATGGGATAAGTAAACAAATGATACCATTTTAAGGCACACTTCCTTAAATTTGGTGTTAGTTCTACCAAATGTTGTAGGAAGCGGTAGAACATTTGCTGAATTCCCTTCAGATGAGAGTCAGTATTGTCATTCAACAAAGCGTAGATCCATTTCGCACGAATACCATAGAGCTGAATTTGTAGGCCCATAAGTCCAAAGCCTCCAAGGTTCTTGGGGGTGACCATTCTCTCCTGTGTGATTTTCGTCAGAGCATATGGTTTGAAGGATATTCTTCTCAAAATTGTGCAAGACATCCTCCTCGAATGGGCAGTGCTGGTCTTTGTGTATCAATTTGGAATACTGATAGCAGTTGACAATCAGACATCGTGCCGCAATGGGTATTTGGTGGTCTTGAACTAGCCACTGTATATCCTGAGCTTTGAAGTCATTTGATACAGTGATACCTAAGTGTTGGATTTCTGATTCCATCATCGGTAGAGAGGGTCCGAAGGCAATGTCGTTATCCGCACTCTGTTGGTATATCTTTGTTTTGGTACGATTTATGCGGCATCCGCTTACCGAACCAAATTGATCACATAGAGATATAACACTGTCAACATCTGAGGCATTAGGAATAGTCACATCATCAGCAAAGGCAGTATATTTCCATTGAAAGTTGCCCAGATTAATCCTATCTATACATCTTGTAATTGAACTCAGAAACGGCTCCAAGCCAATCACAAAGAACGCTGGAGACAAAGGATTTCCCTGTCTGACCCCACTATCTAACGATATATGTTGGGTACCTGTATATGATTTACGTAGTTTGTCAAAATGTATAGCAGGTCTAAATCTGGGAGTGCTTGGAAGGCTTTCTCTGACCATGCTTATCATTTCCTGTTGGGTTGGTGAGTGATGGAGAGTTGAGAGAAAATCATGAATCGTGCTCACACTCTTTTCCAAGCGGTTGATTGCATTGACCTGGGGAGAATTCAACTGGAACATCTTTTCCAGCTTATTCAATTTCTGACGCATAGAGTTGGGGTCGCAAAATTTCGTGTGAAGGAGTTCCAGTACTTGCTTGGGGCAGAAGGTAGAGGGGATAATATCCAAGAACCGTTGGTGAATTGTTGAAGAGATAATGTCACGCACCAAACTCAAGTCCATCTGAAAGTGATCGGGGGTTTCCTCACTCTCGGAATAATCCAAGATATATTCCATTCGAGCAGCTCGAAGGTATCCACGCAAATGAGTGCGGTAGACTGTCCACTGACCCGGGTTGTCGAGATGAGACAAAGTGTGTTTGATCTCGCGGGTGATCTTGAATTTGTTGGTAATTTCCCCCATATGATCAAACCTACCGGCGCAACCATGTCAAAATGTATAGCGGGTGTAAATCTGTATTGACAATATTCTCAGTGTGTGTCCCTGGACTTCACTATAAGTTGCTTAACTATTCTGTATATCATAAAGCACGGAAACCTCTCCTTTTATACCTACCATGTCTGACAGCTGCCATTTCCTCCTTTACCCCACAAATGCTAAAGTCTAGAGCTCAACAGAGTCTATCTTGCATAGATCACCGTCACACCATTCCTGATAATGCACGTTGCCTCTTATCATGCAGATCTTTTTCTGCCTTGCATAGATAGCAAGCATGAGGTATTATCCAGAGGGAGATCTCAGTAGTATAACACGACCTATAACAACTCGAGTAGTACCTCGATATACAATATCACCCGCAGGAGGTTCGGGTTGCCAACTGCAACCTCAGGCCCTTCGGCCTCGGGGCGGTCATGTTGCGACCCCTACCCCTTCGCAATATCCTTTGTAGGATTTCTATGCGGTCTACTGCAGCACGCAATGCATCCTGCAGTGGAGCAGATCAATTAATAGACTTATGCAAAACAGGAGAACCGATAGACTCTCAGATCGGCTCTCTCTCATGCAGCTTTGCGCTTCTTTATGGAAACAGGCGTCGTGCCTCATGAATCCGATCCACTTTGTTGGACCACAGACTGGCTTTACGGTATAAATCTATTTAGTTAGTAGTATAGTAATACTCACTCTCCAACATAGTTGCTATTTTTTTTGATATTTGACGCCATTTTTTTTTTTTGTCCTTTCAAAAGTCTCATCACATTAATAAAACAAGAGCTGGTACTTTTTTTTTTTTCACATATAGTTCCATTGTATAAATCATCTAACTAACCCATACCATGTACTTCTTAATAGGTAAGTCTCAACCGATATTTGTTCGATGTTCACATATCTGTAAATATCAGCCAGAAAATTGCTTCTTGGGTTCCTCCAAGCTTGAAAAACTATGTTAGTTTGGTTGGTATTACAATTTTCCCCTTCCTTCTCATTCAAGTTCATTTTGAGTTAGTCGGCTTCTCTCAAAAACCTTTCCAAGCGATGACTGATCGTATTTTGGTCTTTTGCGTAATCCACACAGTTCAAAAACGATCAGAGAGTGATCTAGGTAACTAACTCTTCTACCCTTTGAACTATCTCTAATTTTTTTTTTTCACATCAAAGAAATAAATCACCTAAAGAATGGCACCGTAAATGAAACTGAAACAGCGAGGCAGCGTGAAATGTGCCTGTTTTAGAGAGTAATCAACTGCTCACATTTGACCGTCCGGAGGGGAACCTCAAGTACGCCACTTAGAAGCAGGTAGCGTCCACTATACTAGACCACAGATAGACATTATGGCCTACGTTGTATATAATATAAGCGAATACGCTGTGGATTCAAAGGTGAAGAATTCGAGCTAAGATGAAAATGACCCCACCCAATGAATGATCAAAAAATAGCCACCCCCCAAGTCAGTAAGAGAGGTCGGCTATGGAGAAAACCCTCCAAGAATGTCCGGATGTGACACGGTTACCCTCCCTTTCTTTCTGCTATAAAAGAAAATTCCAACTAAAGCTCAACAACGCATACGGTAAGTTCTTTATGATCTAAATGATGAAGAAACATCACAGACCTGTACCGAGACTTGATCACTGATCAAGGATCTGCGGATAAACGATTGCCTATTCTGATGATCTTTTTGACTTGTGCAATACTAACTCAATAGCTCGTGTGTATGAATAAACTTTTTGATCATTGTTTTTAACAGTAATTGCTGGCTACTAAGAACCTCCTTACTTGTAGACCTCTTAGTGATTTCACAGATCAACGCCTGTTAGAACTTGAGTCGAATTTAACGTTCAGGTTATTGGCCTGAGGCCGATGTTTTTATGGCTAATGCTCTAGGTGGAGAAAACGGAAAATATCAACTGTTCTTTTGTAGTACAATAATCTAAAAGCTCCTCGCATACGCTTCGTCGCAATTACAAAAATCTCTTACAAGCTCCTAAGCTTACGCTTCGTCGCATCTATAATCTCCTCGCTTGCGCTTCGTCGCGAATCAAAAACAATCCATTGATATACACTTATTTCTTGGCAGTGAGTCTACGGAGGTAGAAGGCCAATTCTTCACCCTCGAGGATGTAACCATCACATCTGCCGGATTGACCTGGTCTAGAAGAGATGGCAGCGTAAAGCTTACCAGCGTTAAACTGGTGAGAAACAGAGTGCTCAATCTTGGCATCGTTGGCTCTGCCGGCAAGTTTTCTCTCAACCTTTCTTGATCTCTTGATGTCCTCCTCATCGTTTCTCTTCTTACCAAGCTGAGAACCGTAGTGGTTTTCGTACCATTGTCTGAATGGGGTAGCATCGACTTGGACAATGGCAGCCTTGGTCAAAGTGTTTGTTCTTACAAGCTCATTGTTAGATGGGTGGTAGACTACACCAGCGATTCTGGTCTTTCTAGCAACACCTTCGGAAGCCCATGAAAAGTTACCGGTCTCGATTCTAAGGGCTCTGAATTTCTGGTTACCACCTCTGGTTCTAACGGTGTGGATTCTCTTGGCTCCCAACTTTGTGTTGGCACCTTGACGACCCATCTCAAACTTTCTCTTCTTTCTGAACTGAGCACGCTTGGCACCGGTGGCGGCACGCTTATGACGAGAATCACGAGAAATACCCATACTGATATGTTAATGTTGTGTGGTTGCGGATACCTACTTTGATGTACGTTTGAAAAGTTTGTGTGGATAAATCTACAGTATGCAGGCTGGAAAGGCGTGCGCCAACCAGAGAGAGAGAAAAAAGTAGGGATGTGACTGCTGGGCAGCCCTAGTGAAGGGCACGTGCTGGTGCAATGATATTGATATTTTCTTTCGACCCGCGCAGAACCCATTCGTCTCTCATGTCCCAGACGGAAACGATATACGATGAAATAGAGATTGAAGATTTCACGTTCGATCCAGCCACTCAACTGTTCACCTATCCTTGTCCCTGCGGCGACCGATTCCAGATATGTCTGGATGATCTGAAGGATGGAGAGGATATCGCCGTATGTCCCTCGTGCTCCCTCATGGTTAGCATAATATTCGACCCAGAGGATCTAGCCCAGTACTCTGAGGTTTGAGATCCTAGATGTGTGATTTTTTCAGATTATTCATTAATTACTTACTGTCCTCATTACACCCACCATCATCACGGCCAGAGTTGTTGCGATGAAAAATGGCAAGATTCTAAACTGCGATTTCCGCTCGCTCAACGAACTCATCGCTCTGATCTTATCTTCTGGATCAGTGATGCTCTCCACAGAGGCCACTTTTTCCGTTTTGATTTTTTCAACTTTCTCCAGTCTCTCGCGTTCTAGACGCTCTTGTATAGCAACTTCTCGTATATTTTCAATCACAAGATTGGGGAAATGCAATTTAAACCTTTCACATTGATTATTGAACACTCTAGAGTTCCTTGCATACTTCACCTTGAGTTCGTCAGACGTTGAGATGGCTCCGGTGGTGAGTTCGTCTCCCGTCATAAAGCTGAGCAGCCCTGTCAAGATGGTGGAAACTGACCAGCCCGGATTCCACAGGTCTGGATGGTAGTCGCTCATCGACATGCACAATCTTGTATTGGGCTTGAATCTGCCGCTGGGGGTTATGTACCGTATGGCAGGCGGTTTAAACGGGTATTCGGACGGAAATATCAATGTTCCGTGGTACTGCCCACCTTCGTACGGTGTCTCCGGTGGACCCATAATCACAAAGTGCCATTCCAAGATGTTTTTCTCAGACGGCTGTGCTGTGATAAAGGGAGGCGGATTTGCCTGGATCGCTTTGTACTCTTTTGCCAGTCGCTTTTGAGCTGGGATCGGTGCCATATCTGTTGAGGGGTGGTGTGCGGGTTCTTATGCACCTTTTGTACCGCATATGCACGTTTCTTTTTGTTGGACGTTATGTAGCGTGGTAAACCAGGGGAATGGTCGGGAGATGCGTACAAAGATTGCAGTGGCTTAACTAGGATTGCTTTATTTGCTTGTGATGTCGCTTTCTCCAAGCACCTCGCCAGCAGTGTTTCGTGTCTACTGAATCACGGCGAAGCTTTTCTCCTTAGACTCTTGATTTCAGGCTATGCAGCCTCATGCCGCTACATGGGAGGCGGTTCATGTCTCTTTATTGCATACCACGATTACCTTTTCGTCTTTTCTTCAGTTTGGGGTTTGAAGCCCCACTGGATATCTATAGAACTGCCTCTAGCGATCGGCAGCATCAAACTTGATACAGTAGCTCCTCTAAAACTCCATATTGAATCATACCATATTGCCGGAGATCTATCTCGAATTAAACAATAGAGAAGAATGACATTCCCCAACTTTCGAGCAACAAAGTTCTTTACAAAATACTCAAGATTTCCTTAACTCTATGTTTACCAAGTTCATTTGTTAGGAAGGGGTCCTCAGAAGAGAAATGTATCTCTCTGTTGTTACCGTTGATACTCCCTCGACTCGAACGAGGGCTCATCCATCCTAACACCCCCTTGGATGACGGTCAGAAAATCGCAGAACACTATCAAACTCCTCACGGGGAACTCTCATCCAGCCCTAGCAGAACTCGTTGCGAACCGGCTCAACATCAAGTGTGCCAAAGTGAGTGGTTTCCAATATGCCAACCAGGAAACCGCCGTAGCTGTTGGAGAGTCTGTAAGAGATGAGGACGTCTATATACTCCAAACTGGAACGGGAGAAAGTAACATAAACGATTTTCTGATGGAGCTGCTAATTATGATCCATGCTTGTAAATGCGCATCGGCACGGAAAATTACAGCAGTTATTCCAAATTTCCCCTACGCAAGACAAGACAAAAAAGATAAGTCACGTGCTCCGATCACTGCAAAACTTGTGGCTAATCTTTTAACGACTGCTGGTTGTAATCACGTGATCACTCTGGATCTGCATGCGTCCCAGATTCAAGGATTCTTCTCTATACCTGTAGATAATCTTTATGCCGAGCCTAGTGTTTTACAGTATATCAAAGCTAATTTCGATTTAGACAACTCGGTTATAGTTTCCCCCGATGCGGGTGGAGCGAAAAGAGTGGCTTCCATTGCAGAGAAACTCGACTTGAGCTTTGCCCTCATCCACAAGGAACGCGCTCGAGCAAATGAAGTTTCTAGAATGTTCCTCGTGGGTGACGTGAAGGACAAGACGTGTATTGTTGTTGACGATATGGCTGACACATGCGGCACTCTTTGTAAAGCGTGTGATATCTTGAGGGAGCACGGAGCAAGAAACACTATCGCCCTTGTAACTCATGGGATTTTCAGCGGTGACGCTCTGAACAAAATCAACAAGTCCGCTATGGAAAAAGTTGTGTGCACGAATTCTATGCCTTTGAATAATGCTATGGAAAAGTGTCTCAAGTTGGATCAGATTGACATTAGTTCCATTCTTGCCGAGGCCATTAGGAGGCAGCACAATGGGGAGTCTATCAGCTACTTGTTTAGTCATGCAGCTCCCACGTAGCATTGTGGCGAAGCGTAGAGGAGGAGCTGATCAACTGGGAAGACGATATTTCTGCTTCGCGGGTGATGTTTTAGAAACATGATGTGATAGGCAATCAACTATTAACTTACGTTAATCAGAAACTCCTTCTCTCGTCATCGACCGATTGGACGGGTGAATGGGGAGAATTTTGGGGGACCGTAGATTAGCCAAGAGGTTCTTGTCAATCCAACACAACAGTAGACTGCCTTTAAAGTTGATGCTGACAAGAATGTCTCACCGCATAAGCATCGTACTTATGTGACTAGCACTGACTTGAAAGGGAGGTTCATTCTATTACATCTTGATTCTTTGGTTCTACAACTATATGCTGAAGCTTCACAAAAGAACTCTGACATTTTTCTAGATGTTTCTCTTCCCCTCTCCCCTCAAACACACAATCACTTATGTCAGAATGCAACTTCTCCTATGCTCTATGCACGTATATGCATATCAGTGCATACAGGTGCATTCAGGGGTAGACTCTTTTTCGGAACTCAGGATCCTTTTATGCTGAATTACTCGGTATATACTTTTTAATTCTGAGCGATCAGTTTGATCAAACATCAAGTACCCGGTCTACCTTACGCAATTTATCATCTTAGGTTCCGTGCCAATGACCAATCCTACGAAAGATGATCAGTCAGATGGCTAATAGATCAGACTGGACTGCAAGTTAGCTTTTGATGATGTCAACTTCTTAGCTGAGGTCCACCCTACACCAGGTACAAAAATTCTCCGATGGGGCTTTCCAAGTTTATTGGTGAGCTTTATTTGCCCCGTTGTATTTCTAGGTGGTTTGAAAGAAGCAGATGAGATGCTAGCTTCCAAGTTCTCAGGACATGGTGGTTCTAGAAGTTCAGGGTCATTTAGGTCCAGGTCCTCATTGTTAGAGGGCATGGGTCCATCGGTCTTTTGTTTTTTCTCGATAATATTTTTGCAACTCAAGCATCCATCTTCATGCTTTTCTGGGTCCTTATAAGACAAAAGCCTTTTCTCTCTGAGCTTTGTTGATGGGTAAAGTTTTCTTATCAGATGCATATTCTGTTTAACTAGTTCCAGCCATTCTTCTGTCAGATTTTGAAATTCGCAGTCTCTCAAAAGTGAACTATTCATGATAATAGTAGTGCGCGGCTCGCAGGCTCTTATGTATGCAAGTCTGAGCCGCACGAACACAAAAAGGTTCTCAGTAGTGTATCGCTCAATATGTGCCACAAAGACATATTTGTTGGTAAAATGACGCTTTCGAGAAATCTGAATACAGACGTGCCCGGAAAGCTTTTTTAATTTTGAGGGCCTTGTACTTTCTTTTTTCTAGAGGCAATTTCAGTTTTAACGTCATGTCTCATATTTAGTCTTTGAAGCACTTGTCGTGTTATGTGATTTGTAATTCCTGATCCGTCGAAATTTCCGCCCTCAGGTTGGGTGAGGCTCACCCCAAAGCTAGTGGGTCCCCACTAAGAATCCTCGAACGTCAAAGAGGTCCCCCATCTCGCCATAACATCTTCAGACTGCCGAGTTAGCAGCTATCTTTGATATTGCACTCAGTGATAAGCTTTAGCCTATGGTATTCGGACCGGTAAAACAACTCATAGAGCTTGAGGAATTATCGAGGCAATGCGATCTTTAAACCTCAGAGTAGCTGCTTTGGAAATTTGTAAGGAGAAAAAATAGTTGACGATGCCGTCATTTCACAAAGTGCTCCCATGCTAATAGGAGGTTAAAAAGAGTTGAGAAATTTAGCTGTTGATGAAAATGCACACAGTCCCTTTGTGCAACTTCTGAAAGCTTTGGGTTGATTGAACAATACCAGGTCTAAGGTGCGTCAGAACGCGCGTCTTTCTTCTGATCTTAAAAAAGCTTTGTTCTGTTGTATAGTGTGATTGTTTTGGTTGGTGTGGGATACAGAACGTAAGTGAGGTATATGTTACTAACAATTTAATAGCACGTACGGCGTAAAGCCCATCTGTGGTCCAGTACAATAGCGTACTGGATAGGAAGAGGTATACTAATACCTGCTTCCATGTAGTGACGAAGGTAAACAGGTCTATGGAGAGAGTTTGATTCGAGATCAGTCGGCTCTCTTAGCACAAGTCCATACAAGATGATCGCTCCATCGCTCTATGCGACTGACCGCATATGCTAACAACATTTGCTTGGGGTTACAGAATAGTATTAAGTATACTTCCCCAGGAAGGCCGGTTTGGCCTGCGGTTACGTAAAAGGTAACCCGAATCTCCCTTTGTGTTTGGTCGGAGGCATCCGATACCAGATTCAGATAGCTGCAAGCTATTGGTCAACGCATCAGTGCAGTATTAGCTACGTAATGTGCATGAAACATGTCGCCAGAATCGATAAATTGATTTTTTTTGGATTCAGAGGCGTATGCGAACGACCTGATTGGTTCCTCAATGGTTCTGACTTTGGCGTTAACGGGATAAGGGAGAAATGGCTGCATGCAGACGGTGGACGTATAAGATTGGTGTTTCGCACGGCGAATGGATACATAGAAACAGAGATATAGCCCATTCACGTTTTCTCACAAAAACTAAACTTAATATGGACACCAACAATCTGGAGCATTACAGTACTGACGCTAACAGTCGGTGTTCTAGAACCCATTGAAAACATGACTTTAAAAGTTCTCTATATAATTTCATAACTTGTACAAAGATGTTTCAAAGCAGTAACCGAATACCAGATACTTAACAAGAAATGTACACATAGGCTAGCACATTTTAGCTTGGTTGCGGATGACAGCTTGATAAAAGCATTTTCGGGTAATAAAAACCTGAGACAGCTTTAATATATATCTGACATTACCTGTCGATAATAAACCACAAAAGCAATTGAGTTGGGGAAAGTATAACCACGAAAAGTTCCTCAGCCTCTATTTTCTTGCATCAAGACCTCTGAATATTCCTTGCATCAGTGTATCCGTTGAAGGATTGTTTTTTTTTTGTTTTGTTTTCTGTTCTATAAGAGAACTGGCTCTAAAACGCTCTGATTTGATCTATTTTGTATGAAAATGGCCAAGGTATACTTCTTTATGCTCTATCTCGCAGCTCACTGAAAGATGTACTCGAAATTGAGACATTATTACCAATGATGTCACACAAACACTGCTAAGGGTCACCAGATCCAGGTTGTAGATCAGGGTTCAGAGAATCGAATCCGATCTAGATCAGATTAGATCTCCCCGGATCTGAGGTGAAAAGGTATGTACGTTTACGCACGGTTTGCAATTTTGTTTCCAAAAGAGGGTCTACACATACCACCTAGATTCAAGAAAGTAGATATTTACAAGTGAAACTCTCAAACCAACTATATACTTTTGAGACTTGACTCTTTCAGCCTTCGTCAATTACTGGGATCTAGATCAAATCCATGGTGGAATTAGATCAGAGGTCTGAAAATAGATCAGATCTGCCGGTGACCCTTTTATAGTTCTATCCAAGGATTTTAACTCAGTTTGACTCCACCGTAAAGTCCTGGGGCTGGAAGCTTAGCCGTCGAGTCAGTCAGAGGCTCATCAAGCTTGTTCCGAGGCTTAAAACATGATGAGACTCCTCAAAACGTTTATAGAAAAGGTCAGTGCTGCTTAATCGGTTCTAAAAGAACATGTTCTTTTTTCTATCCACTTGTTCTAGAACGTGTTCTAACGCGCCTTAACCAGGCATAGGCCCTTGGAGTGACTGTTGTTTGCTTCCTTTAGTTCAACTTCTCACAACGGCTGGATAGCACGATGCGGTCTACTGCACGCGCATGCACGCATGCTTATGCTGAAGTGAATGACTGCTCAGATATACCTTTGGGAGCTAATAACTGCGTTCTTCCAGAAAGTTGACTCAGCGGCTATGTCATACTTCCTCCGGTATTTTGGAACTAAGACTGGTAGTGTAGCTGTTTGTTAATCGATTCGTAGATGACTTACTGTACATAAAAAAAGGGCTCAGCGACACCTTCAAGCCATACACTTCTCCGGCAATAAACGTATCAGTCCAAATCAAAGGGACATCACCATCTTCTGGTTTTTTCGCGTCTAACTTGATGCTACATTGACATTATCGTACGAAGAGAACAGAAGATACAAAACAGCTATCGAGGAGAAGAGCAGCAGCCTCTGTGATGGCGATAGCATTTCGAGACCCAAACTGAAAAGACGTGGGGGAGGAAGGGGAGGAAGGGGAGGTAGAGGGAAAGGCTAAGACCCCCCAAAAAAGAAAAATCCGGGGATTGGTCGAGATTTCGGCATATCAACCAGTCCCCGCCGCCTATGACTTTTCAAAACGAACCATCACAGGTTAACATACTATTCATTCATTTTGTCTATGGAATTTCCTCTGTCCGTCATCAAATCCTTCCGCTTCGCTTCAGTATCTGACATCTATACATCTATTCTTTTTCACGTTTCAGTCTCAAACTGAACACTCTCTTGTTCTTCTTCTTATTGTCCGTTGCACCCTCCTGCTTCGACTCTGGCTTCACTTTGCAACTTGCCGGGGCCGCCGGAGCTGTCGCTTGCTCATTCAAATCCGTAGACTCCATCAGAACACTCAACTCGCTATCTGTTAGTTTAATCGACTCGTCATCTGCCAATCCGTCAAACAGATCTCTTTCCTGGTGCTGCTGTTCTGAAATCTCCTGGTAGAACAAAACATACGCCGTGGCAAGCCCAGGGCCGTCTCCGAAGAAACGGTAAACGTAATTTTCGTCTACACACTCTACCGCTTCGTCGTCAAACAAAAGCCACCCGTAGCGCTCCGTCTTGATTACCGATACATAGTGTCCGTGGTAGGGCCCACCGCCAATGTGAACCACTACAGCATAAAGTTCGTATAAAGTGTCTGTTTCGGGGGTGTCGCCTGTAGTGTTAAAGATACGGAGGGTTTTCGGATACGAAACCCTATGGAATAGCTTTGTATTGCGGTTGAGCGACTCCACGTACTTGAACCTCTTGAGATGCAATGCCAGTACTTTGGGCAGGTGCTTCAGCTTCATGCTTTTGGCCGCTTCCTGCAAAGAGTGGCAGTTGTCGCAGTAAAATTTGTTGGACTCGTTGAGCATTTCGCTTTGCGAGAAAGTCTTCAGACAGTTGGTTACTGAGGAATTCGGCAAAAGGTCTATAGAAAGATCGAGAAATTTTTCGTCTCGAAGAGAAACATTCTCACAGGCAAGACACTTGGTTTCGCTTGTCAAAAGCCCTTCCAAGATGGATCTCATTTGGGTGTCGATATCTGAGTTTGTCAGCGTTTGGGTCACTTCCAAAATGTTGTTGATGAGGAAATTCAAAAACTCGTGTGCGTCCTGATGCATTGAGTTTCTGAACAGTTCGTTATTCTCTTTTAAAATTGAGATAAACCGAGACGGAGAAACGACCCCTGTCTTTGACCGATTTTCCGCCATGCACTCGAAACAGTCTTTAATAGCAGAGAAGAGGTTCTTGTCCACACCGTAATTCTTATTGTACAGGTGGTCTAGATTTACAATAGGGCCCTTTACGAGGGCGTTTCTTTTCCGCTGTTCGGAAGTGCAATTCGGATCAGTTGAAGTGCCCACTACTGATACATTTTTCTGTGCGTTAAGCACATAAGACACGCCCAGCTCTTTCAGTTCCGGGTGTTTGGCAGCCAGTTTCCGCTCCATAGGAGAGCTGAAGCTGGGGACCGTGCCGTTAGCTTCTTTTGCCTGCTGCGGTTGACTTGAGCTTAAGGAAATCACCGAGGGCGACATTGAAGTTGGTTCCTTTTTCATGGAAAACATCGATGTCCTTTTGGGTTTTGCTACAGAGCTCGGAGCACCACTACTCGGGGGTGTTATCTGTGTGGCGGCAAACGGGTGTTGTCGATTCCCTGAAACTTTGCTTCTTCTTTTACGACGAGGCTCTGTGTGGGGGAAACTCAAGATTTCGTTTCGAAAGGAAGTTGTATAGAAAAGACATTGCAGCACAGAATTACAGTAGCACGTGTTTCCAAAATTCTCCATCCCAAACACTTTATCCGATCCGTCCCCAAAGGGGAATGCCGACAGGGACGATATCTCCTCCTCCGATGAGTCCTCGGATAGCTGGGGCTCTGTAGATGTTTCAATATGTTCTGCCTGCTGCTTGAGAGTGGGCTCCTCTTTCGGCGGAGGCTTTTCGCTCGATTTATCCGCCTTCTTTTCGGTCTTCCACCGTTTGAACATTGTGGAGATGGTGTGGGGATCCTCTGTTGGGTGAGGGAGTTCGACTCGGACGGAGGTGGGTTTGTGACAAAACGTCGATGTCCTGGGGTCAGATAACTCGGTCGTGGTAGGACAATTAGTCAAAGATTAACATGCAGCTATCGATGGTCCTGCTCAAATGGTACATTTTGTGCTAGATACACTATTCCAAAGAGTGAATCTTATTCGAAAGGGCCCTTGAGGAACTGCAACCGGCCAATCACTTGTAGAATAATCCAGCTTCTAGGAAGGAGTTTTGACACCTAGAAACATGATCTGAGCGTAGTTATTCAACAGCACAGACCAAAACTTTATAAACCCCACTAGATATCGCACAAGCAGCATGCTGCATACTGGCCTTACAGTTGTATGTCTCAAATGGCTTAGACATTAGTCACTTGGTGGTCTATGTCAACCCAATCCTTTAAAAAGCTCATCCACCGTCATTTTATCAATCAGTCATCTTAACCATTAGTCATTCAACTCAACAATGACACGGCCCCTGTCACTAAACTTTATTGCAATTTTCCTTTGACACTAGTATGTTGACGAGGCATCATGCACCTTCTTATCCAAAGGTAAAGATCTTTACGTGAGCAATCTCATTGAGACAGAGGGTCTCTGTGTAGGGTATTGTATCTACTTCAATAATTCACGGTTTTCCCTTTAAAAAGTTCCAATATGGTACAATGTTTTCTGGTTACAACAAACTGTGCTCCAAGTTATAATTTTGATTACATAGAACACATTAGAACAAGCAAAGAGCTCGATGGGTGTTTCAATATCTGATCAGGTGCGGCCTTCTCCGATCCTCGGGTTTTTCGCTTGATTGCAGTCACCTGTTGTGGCGGACGATTTTCGAAGCAGCAAATCACAAGCATAGATCTCAAAGTTACTCTTTATGCACGATTAAAAGAGCTACGGCGGTCTCGGGGTAACTGAAAGCTCGTCACATGTTCATGAGTCAATAGATTGCTGGGAAGATACACAACAGAAAGGGGACAAGCATGGTTGAGCAGAGAGCCTTCGGCACATGTTTTTCTCTTAACCGATAAGTCAATTTGTCGATTGAAAAATATTAGTTCTTGGCTGCCGCCCCTTTCCTAGTAGTTTTCAAAACATGACACAGAAAAGAAAAGAGCCCACTGTTTTTTATTTACCGCTGGAAGCAAAGTCCTAGTGCTCAATAAAGTGATTGACGAAATTGAGCATCATTTGCTTGGTACTACTATATGTCAAATCATTCTAATGTTGGTCAGAGCATGCTTGACAGAAGGAGAGGAGCATTGCTGGAATCGAAGATCGAAATCTCTCAGCGACAGAATGAAATGGTCACCTGTAAGGTTTTCCAGATCAAGTCTTTTCTCTTTGATGATTTATCCTCCCGGGTCTCATCTTTTTCTCGAGACTATCTACGATCTGGAGAGCCTTGCCCATCTGAGCTAGGTGTGTTCAGTCTGATGCCATCGCTCTCAATATAAGTGCAATGAGACTATATCCTTACTGCACATATAGTCAAACTGCTCGTCACCTAATACCATCCATCTAGACACAGCAGGGGAACAGCATTCAACTGCTCGTCTGCAGGGGCCAGAGAAGTAAGCGAGGCTCTCAAGTTATCAGCTCCTTTGGATTCATCTTTTCTTCATAGGTTCGAAGCACCGCTGGAAAAGGCCAGAATGTATTCCGGGAAACTGATTACATGCTAAGCTTGTTAATTGGGTCATATACATTACAGCTTAGCTATCAGTGTTGAGTCAGCAGTGAAGGTGATGGAGGACCAATGGTGGCGATCAGCATAGGCCGTTAAGGGAAACTAAGGGGTTTACAGATTGCATAATACCCTAACTCAAAGGCTGGGTTTGGTAATCTGAGAGGTAACAAGAGATTTTGTGTTATTGCCTTCTTCGAGCAAGATCAACCACCATAGGGAGAATAGGAGGTAACATCATCATGTGAGCATTCTGCGACCCATAAGGTGACTTGTGTATGCGTGACCCTCCGATTGAAGTGTTTCTTCCGTACACCACCTGTTTATTTTTTTGCTCCTTTGACCAAGCTTTCGCTTCATCGCTACAATGTAGACATCCCACCACTTTCTCCGACTTCGATATAAACAACGCTTTGGTCACCAGGTCTCATATGGCTATCAAAAAGTAAAAACAAGGGATAATTAGGCAAATATCGCGCCCAGAAGTTTTATATCTCATTGAAATATCCCTGAATGAATTGTGTTCGTTGAGAGATGCTTATACCCTTCGAATAAATGAGAAGTTGATTTCTTGAGCAGAATGCCTTTTGTATTTCGATTGGAGTAACAGATCACGAAGTGTTTCCAGAATACACCTAAGCTTACAACTGTAATTTATCGAGACTAAACGAGAACACTAAATAATCTATATGGGCACCGTAGAAACCTGTTTGAGAATGTCCCTGTTGTTCACATCTAGAGCACGTAAATCTACCGCATGAATCTTCCCCACGGATGTGTTTCACCTTCAGTCGCCCGCTTGGCTTCCGAATTGGCTTCCGAATTGGCTTCCAAGTAACTGGATTTAGTCTAAGAGCCTCGCCTGCTGATTGAAAATCCCACACAGAGCCACCAGGCAGGACAGATACGATATTTGTAGCAAGTTTTTTATGCCTTCATTGTGCGGAAGTCGTTAGTGTAGAAAAAGAACTCAAATCTTTTTTAAGATGACTTTTGTGGCATGTACACACGACAGCTCTTCAGCTGCCGCACCCCACAAGAGCAGTACCGTCACCCAAGTTTCCCATATGTGCACTCGATGGTGAGTGACATTCGATGTTTTCATCGACATGCATAAGTTATATTTGCATTACAATAAATCTAGGGGATCTCTTTCCTGGATTTGCGAGAAAGGTGATGTCCGAAAACCCTGCTATCCGCAAACCAAACAATCGCCTGATATCTTTCACCAGTTGCAAGATCTTTGTCGTCTGCTTACGATAATCAAGAACATTAAAAGACTCGTGTCATAACATCTTTATTTGTTTTAAAATGC